>JAOVVB010236039.1:0-23166 GCA_028570985.1 Heterobranchus longifilis | reverse complement strand
GTGTAAGTATCATAAACTTGTGTTCGCCACAGAGCTTATTTTCTGCAATTATCCAAAATCCAATGCAAAAATCCCATGGGCTTTTTGATGAGGGAACCCCTGGCGATGCTAACTTCCGGGGTGGCCTACAAAAAGACGTCACGGCCCCCCCCACTTTACACCCCTGCTCTGATCTGCTGTTGCAGCTGGTGTGATCCCATCGCAAGACGGTCTCTAGTTCTTACCTGCTTTAGTGGCGGCGGCTCTCATTTCGTGGGAGCTCATGGTGCCAGAGTTGTCCGAGTCATGATTCTTGAAGATCTCCTATGTGACCCAGGCATCCATGTGTTGTGTGTTAACAGAAAGGTTTTCCAGCGTAACAAACACTCATTTCAAACCACATAAATCAAAACTTACCAAGTATTTCTGGATTTTGCTCCAAAGCATGTGGAATTCCATCAGCCCCAACTTGGCACTTTCATCTTTCTGAGGAATGTTAAGGTTTATAAAAGAAAAGCTCATCCTGGATTATGAATTGAATTGATCGTTCACATATCTTAATTCCACAGTTGAGTTGAGTTTGAAAACACAATTAATTTTTTAAAGAGGATACATCCAGCAGATTGACAATAAGACGACCTGTCTCAAGGCTGAAGCCATCTGTCTTGATATCAGACCCTGGAAGAAAGTGACCAAACATAGCAAGCTCAAACTCTTGAGTCAATGAAAATAAAAACACGTCAATACAATGTTCGATGTACTCACGGTGAGAGACAACGTTGTTCAAAATTCTAACCAGCTCAAAGACCGATACCTCCATGTCCTGTTTGAAAAATGTATATTATAACGTGTTTTAATTTGTAATCCACGTTTAGAGCTGTTTCATACATTTAATTTATTCAATATTTCTCATGTTGCTCTACCTACATTGCCAGCAATCTGCTTGAAGAGCTGCTTGAAATGAGGATCCACATCGCTCTCAGATACCTCCTCCTGTGAGAGGGAGACAGATATGTTACTAATGTCAAATTAACAGAAGCACTGGCTCCTCAAATTTGAGCCATTTTCAAATATCAGTGAATGTTGAATTCAACACATAGTATATTAAACATTAAAGCAGGTCTAGGTGCTACATAAATACTGTGAAAGTATCAAAACGCTCAATCCAAGGAGAAATGCACACAGCTCGTATTCAGAAACTGTGCCTTCAAACGAGCCGCCAGAACTTCTGTATGGTTGTGATGTCACAACTATACTATGTATAGATAGAAAGTGCCACTACGGTGCCGTTACAGTCATTCCTCGGTTAGAACGGCGGGGCAGAGAGCGCAGGTGTGGAAAAAACCCGGAAACGCTGATCAATCAGAGCAGACTGGACTTTTGCATGGAAACATGGAAACCCAAAATACAAGTATGAACCTGAAAATTAGCATAATATGCCCCCTTTAAATATTATTTTGCTGTTGTGATTGTTGCATGTAAATCTCTGAGTTTACTCAAATCTAACCAGTATCTTCTACCCTCTTGTCCTTCCAACTCCTTTAAAAACTGATTGTGACATATTTCCTTCAAGTGTGAAGGTGGAAAGAAAAAAATGTCTTAAAAAAGTGACTAACCATTTCATAATGCATGCAAGAGCAGCTTATCATTATGTGGATTTTCTCACCTCCTCTATTTCAGCATCAATGTCCTCCTCCAGTGGACTGAAAAAAACAGAAATGCACAGCTTGAGCACACTCTGTAGGCGTGCAAGAAAACAACATTCACAGTAAGTTTTCACTGTGAATTGAAGACTTTTCTAAGGAGCTGGCTTCTGAGCTTTGTCCACTAGATGGCTGTATACGCTAAAGCTCTGATCAGTTTGTATGTTACTATCTGTTAGCACAGATACCTGGTTGCAGCCTGTTTCTCTGAGAACACCCGGAGAATGAAGCTGCCATTCTTGTGAGGCTGGAAGGTGGAGGGAACTACGGCGTATTCTCCTGGAGGAAGTCTGAAGCGGTTGCACACTTCCCGTGTGTTGATGAAGGTGCTGCTCATGGCCACAGCTCTCTGTCGCAGCAGGACATCCGGACCCAGGTGAATATTGCTGCGGCCTTTATACTGAACATGAACAGGAGAAAGGCGCTTTTATTACTGGAATGTCAAACAGCTACCCAGAAATTCACAATGCAATCAAGCACTACACATGAGAGATCATTGCTGGCACGTAACAAGCACAAATACAGACCTCATCCGGGACCTGTAAAAAAAAAAAAACAGACAGAAGAAGTGTTTTAGAAAATTGGTCAAATTATAGTGTACTGATTTCATATGAAATATCAAATTATTCTCAGACACCTTATAAATGGCAAAGCCAATGGTCTCAAGGTTGCGGTCAAGCCTCTTCTGCCGTCGTCCGTCCTTCTGCATCAGCCCGACCAGAAAGGTGCACCCATCCTCCCCGTCCAGGGGATCATCATCCACATCGTCCAGACGCACCACAAACTGAGGGTTGGACGAGAAGGTGGCTGGAACACACCAAAGTGTAATCCTTTATGTGAAGTAACAGAACTCGTTGTTCAGACATGCATGTGGTTTCTCTGTTACCTGCGTTATTGCGGCAGCCGCCAGCAGTGGAGCCCACCCTCCACATCCCTTCAAACTGGTAGTGGTTCCAGTGGCCCACATCGTCACTCATGAGCGTGTCTGGGGTCAAGTTGCAGATCTCCAGCTTGGAGAACTGCCGGATGAAGTCCGAATACGACATCCTGAGGAGAAGAACAACAAATAACATTGTGTCCATCACTTCTCCTGAGTCTGAGCCTTAAAGATCCCACATAGTAGAAAGTGAGATTCCATGTCTTTTTTTATTATAAAGCACATCAAGGCTATATAAATAAAATGTAAAAGTATCAAGACGCTCAATCCACAGAGAAATGCACACAGCTCGCATTCAGAAACTGTATGGCGACATCTCACTGCCAATATCCACGAGCACCGATGAGATCCACACGCACGGATGTAGAAGAGCCGATATTATTTTTTGAGTTCACCAAACTGTGCCTTTAAACGAGCGTCAGGAGTCCCGTGAAGTAAGAGAGTGCCGCTAAAAATAAAGTGTTTTTGAACATTAAAGCATGTAAACATGTTGTAGTAGAAAATATAAAAGTACAAGTATGAATCTGAAAGTAAGCATAACATGTCCCCTTTAATAGTTGCTTTGGTGATGTAGGAGATTATCAATATTACAGCATCAACTAAATATCTAAAATATTACACGTATAGTCATGTAAAGGAGAGGTCAGAGATGATGGATTTACCAGAACTCTCCATCTTCAGCCACATGGTTCAACTTGGATTTCTCTTCTTCACTGACGGAGTTCCATTCACTGGATCTAATTGTGATATAAGAAAAAAAAATACTTTTAGGAAAATCCTGGACATAACAAATGGCAGCTGATGGTTAATGGATCTAGAACGTAATTATTTACCCATCACTCCAAGGCCCAGTCCACTCCACCTGACCCCATGGGTTCCTGATGCGCACCAGCTGAATCAGCCTGCCTCGAAAATTAACCTGAGAGAGAGCAACAGTGGGCAAGGTAATTTGCATGCAGTAAAAAAAAAAAAAAAACAGCGTATTGTTGACAGCTTAGATAAATTGTATATACCTCCTCTGCACCAGTGACTGAGTAAGCATGTCCCTTGACAAGTTTGAGAGCAGTCACTGCCTCTGTCTCATATGCATTGGTGATCTGAAAACACCAAAAACAAACACTTCAATCGGATGACGGCATCAGTACTTTACTACTGTTGGTGTGTTTGCGTACAGCATGTAAATCAGTATGAAAATAAGACCTACATCAATAGAGCAGCCCAGCAGTGATCCCAGGCTCAGGGCTCTCTGAATGATGTGGAAGAGCTTCGGCGGAGCTTTGTCTAACACGTATACTTCTGCAATCCCTCCTGTGAAATCCTCAAAACCCTCAATAGTGTTTCCTCCTGACAGGGCCTCATAGCAGCCATGCACCCTGTCAGACACAGAGGGACACAAACACAATCACCAACTGTATTTTGTGCACTGCATTAACGTTTTTATGAAGCAAAAGATATAAGAGGAACGATCCATACTTGGCGTAGGCCTTCTCCAGCAGCGCGCTCCAAAACTCCGAGCCCTCGGCTGAGTGAACAAACAGCAGCTTTCCATCTCTGGTGGGTAAACGGTCATCGATCACCACATCCACCCACTCACCAAAGTGCCAGAACTGAGAAGAAAATATTACCATCAGTAACCTTAATCTCGTGTGATCCTTGTGTGATATGTTCTGTGCTCTGCATGTCACACCACAGGCAATATAGGGTAACTTCAGCAAAAACACATGTACACTATTTAATTGTTTCTTTATCATGAAGCTTTTGTCATGTAATGCTGTACCACTATTTGTTGTATTAGCTCAAATTTGCTGGATTTGTCGTCATGTATGAGACTCAACAAGACCTCAACTTTTAACTGGTGGTGGTGCTGGAGGCAGTGGCGCCCCCAGAACTTTTTCATGGGGGTGGCCACTGAAAATCTCCCAAAAGCAACCAAAAGCCATAACTGAATTTGCCCCTCTGAAAATGGCCATGCCAGTTTTTCGTTATTTAGCCTCACTCCCGACAAGCTGACATGACATGGTTGGTACCAATGGATTCCTTATGTTGTCTAGTTTCATAGATGCTACAGCATCTTAAATACAGTAATGTCGGCCAAGATCGCCGGTCTCGGGTCTCTTAAAGTTAATTTAATTGGGGGGGGCAGCAGCAATTGTATCAATGTGGCCGTGCCCCCCCCCCCCCTTGGCGACGCCACTGGCTGGTGGGACACAAAAATGTGTATGCAGGCACAAGATACTTTCTTTCACATATGGTGAATAGAAATGTTAATCAGCTTTATAGGACAACAAGTAGAACATGTTTTTGGCACGACACATGTATTGTTAAATGAATTGACCAGGACATATTAACGGAACTTGTCTTGATATGAGGAACTAAGCGATTGAGATTCAACAGTGACAGTGTGATACAGTGTGTTGGCACTAGATGGATTGTGGTCTTTCCTCGTGTATAGACTACATGGTCCTGATGTTCCATGTTGCAATGTTGGTAGATCATCTAGGTGTCAGAAGATTCAGACACACCACCACCTTGTAGTTTGCTGTGTACATCGCCATATTCTCTTTAGCTTGGGAAACTGAAGAGCCTTCCCTTCAGCTGTGGGGTTTTTTAATATTTCTGTAGCATATTTGTTTTATATGGGTTGGGGTTGCTAACCCCATGCCCACCCTTACACCATTTCTGGTTTCTGGTGTGTTTTGGAGTTAATTTGTTAGTCCCTTCTCCTCGCCTATTGTCCTCCAGGTCATGGATTACGGTCTCAAACCACATGGGACCAGACAGACATAGGTTAGGGTTGTGTACAAGCTGTCTCGGCACGTCAAGCCCAACAGCTCCTGCTGCTGTGTAGTGAAAGCAGCAACCAGTACAACAGTGTATATCTATTGCAGTATTTCATACCAGCAGTGCAAGATAGATGGATCGTTGTATTGGCTCCCAAATCTGTGCTTGAGTATCTTGTCTTGCCCTTTACCAGTGTGCAAGTTTTCATTAAAATAAGTCTTCATTCAATGGTTGGACATGAAAGGACAAAAAAGACAATGAAAGAGAAAAAAAAGAGAAACAAAAGAAAAAAGCCTTCTGGAAGATCAGAGTTACAGTGGTCAGATGAGAAAGGCCTTTGTCTGACCTGGAAGTGAAATATCCCGGCATAACCTTCGGTGAAACTCTGTCCATGGGGCACAACGCGAGCCAGGATCCGCTGGTCTAGAGTCAGAGAGGCGATTGCAGCCAGAAGCCAGCAGTCACCTACACAGTAAGAGCAGAGACATGCTCTGAGATTGGGCAACATGCGGCATTCACCGCAGTACAGCAGTGTTGTAAATGGTATGTGCCAACAAAGCTTAATGGCAGAATGGGTGGAGGGTGGAGACCAGGGATGTTGGTGGTTCCCTTCTAAAAACCAAAACAACCCACCCATACACCCATGGTTACACATCCTCTTTCCCCTCACTTACCCAGAGCTCCTTGGCAAATGTCCGTCCGCGTGGCTCCATCATCAATGAACTTTGGGTTTGAGCACAGCTCCTATATAGAGCACCAAACAATCACAAAAAGTTGAACATTTGAGCATTTAACAGCATTATTACTATGATCCAACACAGGTACATTCTCTCCCAGATATTTTTTTTTAAGTATTAGAGTATTTGAGGCATAAGTTTAACCTTCTGCAGCTTTCAAGTTCTGATAGTGATGCAGTCTGAAAGTAACTACAGTTACTCTTATTTATTGTCTTCTACTTCTGCTTCTGCAAGTCTTTGTTTAAAAGATGAAATATTTGCAATTAGGTTAAATAAATAAGTACAATACACACTGACAAGTCACTGTGCAGCTCACCAACCACATGATGATATTTACAGTAAACATTGTTACTTTTGTTTGTGTTTCTTTGCACTGGCTTCTTACCGTTGGCCTTTTCCAAACAACGCCCCTGGTTTTAGATGAGTACGGCCCCAGCTCTTTGTAGCCCAGTGATTTGTCCTCGGCTGGAAAGCGGTGGTCCTCAAACAGACGTCCACGCTCCACATACTGCTGCCGCAGAGTCTCATAATCCTGCTGAGAGAACTTCACTGCTTTGTGGTTAGTGCCAATGCCGTGTTCCCTCTCCTGCTGATGGGCCAGTCGATCTGCCGTGGATGTCATCCTCGATGCCTTTCAGGTGCGTACAGACTCCCTGGACGGTGATTTCCCTCTTTGTGAGCCGAGTTGGCTTTTGCTGTCTTTGTCCCGGCCTTTTATAGCTGCCACAGGTGAGGGGAGGATAGGATGTAGGATCACAGACAGGGAGGGGCCTCCACAGCAGGCAGGTGAGGTGAGCAAAACAGACAGCAGGAACCCTAAGCAAATCTATGATGAGATGGCTGTGGCCAAATACAAACAGAGGCACGCCTAGAGGCCTCGTTTTGATTGTGTGTGTGTGTGTGTGTGTGGTGGGGGTGGGCAATGCATTGTGTTTATTGTCTCCCACTTCCTGATGGGTACCTGGCAAAACAATAGAGGAAAGAAAGCATTATCTTCATTTAAATTGGCCTAAAATGTAATAATTACACATTAGAAGACAAAGGTATGGATGTTTTTCTCCAACAGAGTTATTGGAAGGGATTAAATGTATACAGCTGAGAGTTGTGAAAGGCTTAAATGTTAAATGCATGAAATGAAGCAAGTGTTAAATTGAGCAAGAATAAGAATGGGATGTGAATGACATTGCAACACTCAGCCTGAGGGATGTCTGTCAGGTCCAGTGTGCTTTGGAGCATATACATTATGCTCTCATGTCATCGTATATATCCTTATTCTGTACTTACATCCTCTCTGCCAAGTACAGCAAAACTAATCCTCAGTCAAACAGTTCTCAGTCAGTGATCAGCAGGTTACTCCGGAGCTACACTGCTGTTTCAGCTTTTGAATACAGCACTGTTTGTTTTATAAAAAGATGATTCATGTGAAAGCCTCAGAAGTACCGCATAATAAGGATGTACATAAAAGGTAGTGAATAGAGTGAATCCACCCATGTTTAGATTACCTCAGAATGGAAAATAGAAAAGACAATGACTATAACTGTCGCTTATAGAGGACTCACTGAACTACCGAGTGCAGCTGCTAAAGAGCTTCTGATCCAGCGTGGAGGCAAACGTGACGAGCTGCACATGCAGTGTGTGTGTTACTGCTCAAAGAAAAGAAGCTTCTCTTCCTTAAACAGTCTTACGGACACAACAACAAGGGCATCCTGCAGAAAAACCCCTCTAGTTTCAGCAGATTTGTCTTGATTTCAAAGCTGAAATAGATGCTTCTGTAGGTGTCAGTCTTCCACTCCCAGTGGACGTAATGGAGTATCGTCTTAGAAACCAATTCTGAGGTTATCCGCTCAGAAGAAGGGTGGGTCATACACCACTAACTGCTGTGTGTACACACAGTCTTGTTTGTGCACATTGACATGACAAATGAGTGTCAATAGCCATACTCCTCCTCTTTTTACTAGACACACAAAAAGGACATTCTTTGGCTCAACCAACTTTGATCTAAAATAAGGCATTTTTGCTGACATACTGCTTAATAGCTTTAATAGCTGTTAGTATAGTGATTGATCAACATCAGTAACACTCTAATGAAAGCATATAATGAGTTGTGATGTCTTATAAGCCATTACAAATGTTCTGAATAGTCCATCATGACTTCTTATGTTACCTACTGCCTCACTGTGGCTATAATGTGACGCTAGTATTGATAGAGTGCTTTGGGCTTATGTGGCATGACAAATGATTAATTATGCATGTGCTGTTGTTTTTACCAATCATCTAATAGACATCACCCATTGTCATTACACAAATAAAAACTAATGCAACTAATCATAAATCAGCTGCTACATATTGAGGTTGACCATGTAGCATCTCGCTTCTTAAAAATACAATTTGGTGTTTTCAATATTGAATAGGCCGAGAGTAGTTAATACATTTGTTTTTGCTCTGCACACCGACTTATTGGATTTGAAATGTAACATTGACTGCCTTCTTTTAGCTTTAGTTTTTGGGTGTTGTTAGAAAAATTCTTCCCAAATACAGTGACAAATAGGCTGAGCTCAAGTTCAAGTTTACACAAGCGCTTTAATCTTATATAAGAGGAGCAAACACACTTCAGTCAGAACATCGTACAAGGTGAAGATGCTCAGAATGCCCAGAGGGCAGTCCTCTGTTACAGGCTTTTATATTATGAAGATAAGAAGTGTCTCTTTGTGTGTGTGTGTGTGTGTGTGTGTGTGTGTGACCTTCATCCCGCAGAGTCTCAAATCACAGGCAGGTTTCTTCTTTCCGGCACATATCACATTTCCATACCTTACTGATTTATCTTAGCAACTGGGGACAATGATAATTAATGTTAGCAGGGTCAGAAACACTACAGATTGTAGGGTCAAAGGTCAACTGTGTACCTAACAATCGATAAATCAAAGATACAAAGGTTACTATCGCAATAAAACACAGATACAAAGGTTGCTATGTATTTTTTCTATCAGGTGTTTACAGTAGAATCTGCTTATAGTGATCACGGTTACAGAGATCATCCGCTTTATATGGATCAAAAAATCAAAAAGCTTGGGACAGAATCATTACTATACAAATGCTGTTGAAATAATTCTCTTATAGTAATCAAGTAATAAAGAAAAGAAAAACAATTTGGTTACAATAATCATCCGCGTACAGTGATCAGTTTGACCCAGACAGACGTTATTATTATAAGAGGTTTCCACTGTATAACTAAAAAAAAAAAAAGCTATATTTGCCTCTCCTCAGGTAACCTTTACCTCTGCAGTTGTTTACTGCACTTCGTCTCTCAGGTGACAGTGATACACAATTGTTTCAGGTTGCCAGAGGCTTGATGTAGATAAGAGTTGAATTTCACCCAAGTGACAATATATGAATGAGCATATGAATATTTTCTGTTGTGACTGTATTTTATATTGACCTGTCAACAGTGGTTTTTCTATTTCAATGCTTTCAGTTGTGTTGTTTTCTAATCCAGCCTACATGTGAACAGAAGACAAAAGTAGTTTATAAATCCAACTATTATTTACCTGTGACATTTGTTAGGCTACTGACTATTTTCTAAACTTTATTAATTATGTTACTTAGCCTATAGGCTAATTGCACTCTGTATTATTAAGAAGAATATGTATTATTATAACAATAATATTGAATCTTTCTTCTTTTGACTACAGCCTATTTGCTATCCCATATATCCCCCCTTACTAATTCCTCTCCTGACCAAGAGATGGCGCCAAATCTACTCACATTTGTATTGAGTTGTGCATAAAATGCTTTGATTTACAGTATATGGGGTTTGTGGGGAGAGTCATTCAATTGGTTTTCAGAAGAAAAAAAAAGATTTTAAGTTAAAAAAAAAAAAAAGTTAAATGTAAAGAAGCCCCCCAGAAAAGGGTCGAAAAAGCCCCCATATTGCCTCAAAATATGATTTGGTTAGATTTTCAAGTCGTGTGTGCCTTTATATAGCCTAGTAGGCTACTATCTATAGTAGTATAACAGTTAGTATAGTATTGCAGTTTCACCAGCTAGCACTCATTAGCATTGCTAACTAGAATTTGCCAACATTTTTAACTTGCTGGAGGAAGACATGCTGAAATAAAAACTATTAACCAGAAGGAAAGGCTTAAAACTTCTAGATAATCCATTAATGGGTAAGGGTTGGAATTTTAGTTTGTTTTAGTTAACGCTAGTTAGGTAGTTAGTTTTGAGTTCTAGGCCTTGTGCTAACAAAATTGGCTACTCTACCAATTTATTTTCCCAACAGTGTGTTGGTTTATGCCCTGCACATGCTAAATTCATATATCCTCCAAATATGTTTTAATTTTATACTTTGTTCTAGAAGGGGGTGTCTTCTAGCCTGACACTCAGCCTGAATTTCCATTTCATTCCACTCCATTATTCTGAATATCAATTATTAATTAATTATTAATAAATTGAATAGCAACAATAGAATCTTTTTAATGGGCGTGGCTAGCCCAGGGGCTGGAGCCAGTGTCTTCCCCCAGTAGGCTACAGTAAAACATAAAGGCATAAAACAGAGGCCTATAGGCTACAATAACATATGCAAGATATCTTGCATGACAATTGTTTAGCCTATTTAATATATTACTCATTAATGTAGGTGTATTTATTACCAATACCTTAGCCCACTGGTTCCCAACCTGGGGTCCCAAAGCTTCACGAGGGGTCGCGAGGCCTTCTTGATTTTAAGGGGTGTAAGACAACTTTTTAATATATTCAGTTCAATTCAAAATATTTTACTTGTCCCTGGGGGGCAATTTGCAGAGGCACATAAAGTAGTACAATAACAATTTACACAATTTAAAAACGACCAAAAAATGCCAGGATAACCTGTAAACACTTTAACACTGTATAAAAATGTAAATGCAAAAATAGCTGTATACATTATATCTATTATAGATACTATATCTCTGCATTTCATTCATTTCTGTGAAGAAAACTAAATTAAATTGTTATTTTGGGGATTATTGTTATTGTAATATTGTTACGTTATTATAAACTTAAAAAAAACACAGACATAATACAAGAAATTGCATTAAAAGTTCCTAAAAAATATCAGGAAAATTCAACTCTGATGCAATATTGCCAGAAAATAATCTGCTCAAAACTCATCTAAATGTCTGATTTTACACAAATGTCCTGCAGTTATTGTGTTCACTATTTGGGTTGATCATACAGTTTATCACTTGTTCTGTACTGTTATTGTTTTGCATTGAATATAATATGATATATTCATAAAATATGTCACTTAGTCAGGGGTCATCACTTTACTCAATTATAGAAAAAGGGGTCCCTGAAGGAAAAAGGTTGGGAGCCTCTGCCTAAGCCTATATAATTTTTAAGCCTGTACTGATTGTTTTAGCTTTGTGATTAACCATGTTTATTCTTGTATTAGCCTACTGTGTGCATTTGTTGTAGCCTACTGAATTGAGTTGAATGAATGGCTATGAATATATGCTACACCATTATAAAATAATTCAGTATTTATTTGTAATTTCAGTCTTTCAGTCATAGTATCTTTAGGGCGATGTTAGCACCTCCAGTGGCAGTGAGTGGTGCTGGGGGCGAGCAGTGGCCCCTCCCCCTGTAGGGGGCCAGTCTTTCTGCAGTGTGTGTGTGTGTGTGTGTGTGTGTATGTGCGTGCGTGCGTGCGTGTGTGTGTGTGTGTGCGCGCAGCGGAGAGGGCTGGACCTGCATGAGCTCCTGGCTCACAAACCACTGCCCCCTTTCACAGATTTATGCGATTATTACTACTCGACCCATTTTGAAGGAGCCGTAAGTTGCCTTTAAAGCGGTGGTGAGTGTAATCGTCTTGTTTATTTAATTCACTGAGCGTTTTAAATTAGCCAGCTTGAGGTTAACGGTGTCTCGCGGTTTTATTGTAGTGTAGGCCACCGTGCGTTTTTTTTAAAATTGAATATACTGCACACTGCAGCACTGATAATACTCAACAACACGGTTACAGCTGTCATATTCGGGCAAACAGATTGAATTCAGCTATGACATCCAGTGTGGCATGATTGTGATTGTGTTGTATAATATCTATTGTCAGAATTGAGGCTGCAGGCCACAGCACATACAAAAGACAGGCCTACGTGTAGCCTACTACTGAACAGGTGCTGTAAACAATCTGAGCCTGCATTGCATGCCTGACATGCTGTGAGTTTTTGATAGTAACAGGCCTATGAATTCACAAAGCAGCCAACATATGTGCAGCATTAGGCTATTCTGTGTGTTTTTCTTTTACAGTAGAGGGGACCCCAGTGTTTCTGACAGAGAGGCTGTTTTAGGGCATTGTTGAGGTTGAAGTCCTATAGATAACATCATCATCACAGGAATGCACAGATCAGCTTTTCTGTGCCCATTGGGGAAAAATAGAGATATCCTTTTGGTGATTAGCCAGCAATAGCCTCTCTAGTTGTTAGACAGAGCAGGGGGACATTCCTGCAGACTCTGAGGGCATGAGGGGCCTCTGCGCTGGGGGGGCTGGCCCTACAAACAATGTCCTTGCCTGCAGAGTTGTTTCTATCTAAAGCATAGCATGTTTTGCACGGTAACACATCCTTTATGTTCCCTAACTCATTACAGAAACTCAACGCAGTCATGTCTCTCCCGGTCCCTCAACGCTGTTGCTCCATCCAAGTTTTCCTCTCTTGCTTTCAATAGACTGTTTACTAAACTGAGCTCATTAGGATTCCTCTCCAGTGGAGCAGAGCATCATAAAAGATCATCCAATGTCCCAGTGTTTCCAGCACTGATTCAGAAAGGGGGGGGGGGGTAGCCAAGTAACAGCATTAAATCTAACAGCCAGCTTCTGGACGTATTTGGTTCTTTTGGTTTCCTCACAAAGCTTTTATGTCCTCCCTGGAGACTTGACTGAAACTCTCTGCCACAGGAAAGCAAGTGCATTCAGGGAGGAGAAACCCCGATTGAGTAGTAAACACTAAAATCCATTAGAGCTGCGCAAGCCTCTGCAACAATTATTTGTTACCAGTGCCAAAACTTGAGTGAATGACCTTTCTCCCTCTGTTTTTGTCCCATTCTCCCTCTCAGCCTGCATATACAGACAAGGTATCATATTTCTTTAAGTTCTTTTGTTATTCCTGCGTTTGCTGTGTTTAAGGTGATGTCTTGTCTCGCATCCCTCAGTAATCGCTTTTCTTCTGTTCTTTTATTTATGTTGGCTTCTAACTGAAATTTCCATAGCAGCACATACTTTGATTTTACATATTATTTGTACTGCAGGATTTGCCTTTTGCAGGGCCGTAGCCAGGACATTAGAAATACTGAGGTCACCAACGCCGCCCCACCACTCTCCAAAAAGTTTAACCAGAGACCAAAAAAATAAGGTCCCTAAATCTTTTTAATTACTTGGACTTTTTACATCTTATTTACTCAATTCGACGTTTTATTTCTCAACATGGAACTCATGAAAGTCTTCTCCACACTGTCGGGAACAAAATTCTGGGGTGAAATGCTGAATCCTTTATTTATTATTATTTATTATTTTGTGGACCTCAAACACACAGTACTGAGTCTAAAAATAACGAATCACCTTAAATACCCATCATGTTGTTGTTAATTGTAGAATATAAATTCCCAGCAGCTTTCTACAAATTCAATAAATGAATAAATAAAGGACCTGACCTCAGTTTCCTCAATGTCCAAGTATTCAGCTTTGTGTTACTTTTATGCTGACAGCATAACGCAGAATCCATATGGGGTCAGACTAATTAGTTGAAAGCAGATTCAGTCTAATCAGCAGAAAAAACACACACTTCCTGATTGCTGTGCTGTAACCCTTAGACAAGAGTGTGTCGCCGATTAGCTTTTTGCTATTTATAGACAGCACTGTGCTTACCCACCCAGCTTCATATTTTTATCTCACATCCAGTATGTATCCAGCTGGAGGGATATCTGCAACCATACAGACCAACAGGCTGCGGGCAGAAGGCATGGGCTCCAAGGAGCAGGCCGTGCATTTCTCCAACCAGGACTACGAGGCACTGAAGCAGGAATGTGTGGAGTCTGGCAGCTTGTTTGAAGACCCTTGTTTCCCCGCTGAGCCTCCGTCTCTGGGCTTCAAGGAGCTCGCCCCCTATTCCTCCAAAACCAGGGATGTGGAGTGGAAGAGGCCAACGGTGAGCGGTTACTACTAATGCATCAAACATATATTTAATGGTGCTGTAAGTGATTTACACTTTGTTAAAATAAGTTGTTAAGTAGCTCTACATTCTGATAGCCATCACTGATATAGAGTGTTTGGTCAGTAACGTGGGTCTCCCAGTCCCTCCGCTCTGCAGGAAACAGAAAATACATTTCTGGAATCCTCTCACCTGATTGGATGAGAAAATGTCTTTTCTGTAAACTGCAGAGCAGAGAATCCATGTTACTGACAAAACACTCTATATCAGTGATGGCTGTCTGAATGTAGACCTATTTAACACTTAAAAAATTAAATATCACTTACAGCGCCTTTTCATATGTTGAGTAGGACATAAGATATACAAATATACAATAATATAAACAAATATACTTTTTATTAGAGCCCGACCGATATGGGATTTTTTGAGACCGAGACTGATTTTGGAGGGGAATATTGTGAATTTTTTTAGGTGTAATGAAAATAAACCTTTTCTGTGTGGATCATGCAGCAATATGACTGCAAAGGTACTCAGAAGGCTGCTTTCTTAATACAGTTATTAAAGAATTATATGAATGTGTTACATTATCAACCAATTCTATAAAGGAACACAGAAAATAAAGAATAAATACAAATAAAATAAAGAGCTACATAGTGTTGTATGTTCAGTATCAGTCAATTGCTGATCATTTAAATAAAGAATAAATAAAGCACCCCAAGCATCGTTTTCTGCATTATATGTTCTGTAAAAAAGGTTTTCATATCAGAAAACATGTATGCCGATATCAGTAGCGATAAAATCGGCTTTACACAGACATAAAGCTGGACGTTAAGTAGAAATCACTCATGCTTGTATTGCTTCTCATGTAGTATTTCTCAACAGGCATGTGTTTTTGACTCAACAGAGAAACGTATCATATAAACAAACATATCATATGACACCGTGTTATTTCATGTCTGCGAACTCAGACAGAATCGGACAAGTCGGGACGGGAACTTCTCAGACCACTGCAGCTGTTGGCATCGCGTGGCATTCTCTGACCACTCCCTTCCTCGCTCTGACATTACAGTGCTTCATTAAAACACAGGAAGTTGACATGTAGATGCAAGAATAGCAATGGTTTGAAAGTAGTTCGTAAAATGTGTCGACTAGTCTTAATTCTGAGAGTTTGATTTAATTAAACCCAGACATTTAATTTCTCCATAGGAGCTGACAGATGACCCTCAGTTTATTGTGGGCGGTGCCACCAGAACGGACATCTGTCAGGGAGCGCTGGGTGAGCCCTTGTTGTTATTGTTAATGTTGAATCTGTCCTAAAAAAAAAATAGACAAAGGTTTCTAAATGCTTCTTGTCACTTGCAGGTGACTGCTGGCTCTTAGCAGCCATCGCCTCTCTCACCCTGAACGAGAGGCTTCTTCATCGGGTTGTCCCACATGGGCAGTCCTTCCAAGATGACTATGCTGGAATCTTCCACTTTCAGGTATTTTAAGATCATCTTCTATGCTTTGCACTTCCTATCAAGTGTAAGGCAAGCAATCTAGAGTTGCTGATTATTGCTCTGTGTTGCAGTTCTGGCAGTTTGGCGAATGGGTAGATGTCGTGATAGATGACAGACTGCCTGTCAAAGACGGGGAGCTCATGTTTGTCCATTCTGCTGAGGGCAATGAATTCTGGAGTGCGCTCCTGGAGAAGGCTTACGCCAAGTAGGTATTATGTTTATTTTATATAAGAAATCACAATGCACATGAATTAACATGACCACTTAAGTGCAACATGTAAATGTGCCAGATTTAGTCATACAGGCTAATTTTCATCTGCAGTCCCTGGCAGGTTGATGGCATTAAAAGAAAACGAGCACAGACACATAAGCACAGGAAAAAGCACATAAGCACATAAGCACAGACCCATAAGCACAAATAAAAGCACATAAGCACAGACACATACGCATATAAGCACAGATATATTATAAGCACAGGCAAAAGCACAAAAGTACTTAAGCACAAGTAAAAGCACCATAAGCATATTGAAAGAGCCTGCCCAGAAGCTAAATTATTCAGTATGAGTGTATTTAGCAGGAAGTTATACATCACAGTGTGAAGTGCTGCTGTTGATGGCGTGTGTGTGTGTGTTTTATGTTACGTCAGGCTGAATGGCTCCTATGAGGCTCTGTCCGGAGGAAGCACCACCGAAGGGTTCGAGGACTTCACAGGTGGCGTGTCTGAGATGTACGAGCTCCGCAGTGCTCCCAGAGATCTGCACAGGATAATTGCCAAAGCCCTGGACAGAGGCTCTCTGCTGGGCTGCTCCATCGACGTAAGTGCAGAACATTATGGCACACCTCCAAGACACGCAGATCGATGTTGCACCATCTTGAGAAAGCCAATAACGTTAAAAGCACTTCTGTTTATTTCTGTGCCAGACAATTCATATTGACATTCAGATGCAGTAATCATGTGTTCATATTAATACACAGATCACCAGTGCCTTCGACATGGAGGCTGTTACATTCAAGAAGCTTGTGAAGGGTCACGCCTACTCAGTCACTGGACTGAAGGAGGTCTGTCTGTGTATGACTCCACTGTCTTTAATCGCTTACCATTATGAATAATATTAATGGTACTAAGTTGCCCAATCGCTCCGTGTGTTATGTAGGTTGATTTCCGCGGCAACATGGAACGCCTAATCCGAATACGTAACCCCTGGGGTCAGGTGGAGTGGACCGGTGCCTGGAGTGACAAGTGAGTGTGCCAACGCTAATGAATGTCCCTCTATACTGAACATTTTTCCCCATTCCTAGTTTTGTTTGTTGTCTTTTTAATGAGTGTTATATTATTTGTCCTGCTGTGTGTAGTTCCCCCGAGTGGGATGAGCTTGACCCTTCTGAACGAGAAGACCTGCACCTTCAGATGGAAGACGGGGAGTTTTGGTAAGATGTGCCAGGTGCTTTAATATTGTATGGCAACTGCATGTACTGTAGGTATTTTAAAGGACTATTTTGACATTTTGGGAAATACGCGTATTCACTAGGGATGCACCGATGTATCGGCCGAACATCGGCATCCGATATTGATTACAATCAGCATATCGGCAAATAAGATGACATTCACCGATGGCAGTGGCCGAGATTTATCTGTTGTGTTGCATCAATTTTTCACTGGCTAAATGTTGTGTTAAAAGGTTCAAAAAAACACTTTTGAAGCAGTTATTTTTCCCAACAAATAATCTTTTTCATGTGAAAGAGGGTTATATTAAAGGTTGTTTGTATGATTGAATTTGTGCTCATTCAAAGAGAGTGTCATGAAATGTTGAATGACTTTAAAACAGTTCTTTTTTTTTAATAATGAGGATTTCTTTGTTTCCCTGGCAAAAAGGGGGGAATAAATAACAACAAAAACAAAATAAACAACAACATAAAACATCGGTATTGCTATTTTAAACATCTGTATCGGTATCGGCCCAGAATTTCACAATCGGTGCGTCCATATTATTCACTTTCTTGCAGAGAGTTACATGAGAAAATCGATACCACTCTCATATCTGTCTGTTAAATATTAAAGGGCAACTCTACCATTTTTTTTTACATCAAAGATCTTGGGGCGTTCTACTGCAATGTTGTATGTATGAAGCCTTTTATGTGCACTATATATGATAAATTGCCTCATCTTGAGTCGGCATCGATTGGGGCTGAAGACTACAAGTCTGAAGATGAAACAAATCTGGAGGTGTTGTGGAGTTACTGTCCAAAGAAATGAGTTTACCAGACCTCTGTAGCCCGCTCCTCATCTCTGCCTGAGGCTCCAGACTACATTAGTTTAACCTACTGAATCTCAGATCGAACTGTCTGTGGTCAAGTTGCACTGTGGGTCATTTAGGCACCACAAGGAAGAAGAATGTGTGGAATCGATTTTCTTGCTCGTCTTGATGAACTTGTTACCGAAAACTAAATATGCCAGGGAAGTGCAAATTGAATCCAGCAAATTCTTGTGAGCGAAGTCCTTGAAAATGAAAAAATAGTGCTTGAAAGTCCTTGAATTTCATTTTGTAATGTCTGTATGAACACTGTCTAAAGCTCACATTTGAACACAAATATCTAAAATGTATACAAAAAACGAAATGTAAAAATGACAAGTAGGTTCGGTTTTATGGGGGCATATCGATTTAACAAATGCAATATAACTTGTTAGTTAGTGAGGTGCTGGTAGGTGGCATTTCCTCTTGTTTCCAGTCTTTTAGCTGAGCTAGCTGCTGCTGGCTGTAGCTGCATATTTACTACACAAACATGAAAGTGAATGAGCGTTTTTATCCAAACTATTCTTTCACAAAGGTTGCATTCAGGTTTCTGACCCCAGGCTTTATTTGAATCTTTCAGGATGTCCTTCAGTGAATTCAAGAGGCAGTTTTCTCGGCTAGAGATCTGTAACTTGACTCCTGACGCTCTGAGCGAGGACAGTCTCGGACACTGGAACACCATGAAGTTCTACGGCACGTGGAGGAGAGGCAGCACCGCTGGAGGCTGCAGGAACCATCCCAGTGAGTCACACAGGAAAAACATGTAAAAATGTACACAGATTAGACGTAGACTATGACACGGGCTAACACAAATAAACCATCTGTGTAGACACGTTTTGGATCAACCCTCAGTACAAGATCACGTTGCTGGAGGAGGATGACGACCCAGAGGACGATGAGGTGGCGTGCAGTTTTTTAGTAGCTCTCATGCAGAAGGACCGCCGCAGATATCGGCGCCAGGGTCAGGACATGCACACCATTGGCTTTGCTCTCTATGAGGTGAGAACAGAGGTGGAAAATCAATGTTACATTACTTTTTTTTATTTTTTTTTTAAATGTTTGCCTCAGCTAACCCTGTTTTTTTACCCTTATCTTCTTTTGTGCAGATTCCAGAAGAGGTAAGCAGAGCATCAATTACTACCACCGTTTATTTCACCAAATTTTGATCATAACTAACTTGTCATGTTTTAGCCCATTTATTATGAATGATGTATATTTTACAGTCCTGCTGATCATGTATGTTGGAGTTTTAGAAAGCATTTTACTACCTTCCTGGTAGCCATTGGTCTCTGCACATTCATTGTATGAAAATCACAACACTTGCAACTTGATTGAGATATTTAATCCATCAATCCACATATTGATCTGCATTACCAAAACATTGTTTTGTAAATTTGACAACAATAAAAGCAGACATGGGGCATGGACAGCCGCGATAAAACATAGCAAAAGGTTTATTTAAACATAAAAACGGTGGTGCGTTGACATTGAAATTAGTTTACAGCAGACAAAAAAGACAAAGAAAAGAGAGGAAAACAAATAAACAAAAATGGTATAAAGTAACTTTGCATATTCATACACATAACTAAATAGATACAAAGAAATGGCAGTTACGGTTGTAGGCAATAAAGACTCATAATAACAAGTAGGGCTGCCCCCGCTTAGTCGATCAGTCGGTCATCCCAAGATTTTCTCGATTTTCTCTAATTTAATGAAAAACAGTAAATCATGAACCCATTGTATAAAACTGGGTGGAAAGGTATCTTTCCATTTTAAAAGGATCAAACAGGTGTAGGGGCGAAACACCAAAAATGTCCACAAGGGGGCATGGATGACATTCACCAATGGCAAAAAAAAGAACTTTTATGCTTTGTAAAATGGTTGGCAGTAGTGTAAAGTATATATGATTTCAATTAAATGGACCTAAAAACATGCAAATGCATCTCAACCCATGCGTTGTTTCCTGCTGCCCTCAGTACAGAGGCTGCCAGAATGTCCATTTGAAGAAAAACTTCTTTTTGAAACACTCATCGTGCGCTCGCTCGGAGACCTTCATCAACCTGCGAGAGGTGAGCACGCGGCTCCGTCTGCCCCCAGGAGAGTACCTCATCGTCCCCTCCACCTTTGAGCCCAGTAAGGAGGCTGACTTTGTCCTCAGAGTCTTCACTGAGAAGCAATCAGAAACAGAGTATGTGTCTTTTCTGTGTGATTTTAATGTCAATGTATGTATTTTCAATGTGTAGAAATGTAAATCTCACGCTAATATGTTTCTGTCCATTTCAGAGAACTGGATGATGAAATCTCTGCCGATTTAGGAGATGATGTACGTATCAGTGAAGAAAATGTTACATGCTGTACTATATGAACAGCAGGAAATAACTAGGACCCTGATTATAATATTGTCTTTATATTTGTGGTTTCCAACAGGATGAAATAACTGAAGATGACATTGATGACTCGTTTAAATCCATGTTCGCCCAGCTGGCAGGAGAAGTAAGAAAAACACATCCATCGTATTGTTTTGCATCTTTGTTTGCATTTGTATTTGCATTTTTAGTGGTATTAAAACACCCAAAATGGTATCGCCCTTGTTATGGTGAAGACAGGTTGTTCTTCATTGCAAACTCTCTTTTCTTGTCCTCTGTGCTTTTCCAGGACATGGAAATTTCTGTTCACGAGCTCCGGACCATTCTCAACAGAGTCATCTCCCGGCGTGAGTTTTCTGTTTATTTTTAGTTAACAATTCATAGCTATTGGAAATTTGACATATTAGTAATACATCTCCCACTACTGTATTAGATTCTACTGTAGAGTGTACACCATCCATTTCCTCTTACAAGTCTCTGTGCAGCTGTGTCTTTGTAGACCAGGCTGTTTCAGATGAGTGTTTTTGCTGTTTCAGACAAAGATCTGAAGACTGATGGCTTCAGTATGGAGTCGTGCAGGACCATGGTCAACCTGATGGACGTATCCTGTTCAGTTATCAGGCAGGAATGGATCAAAAACTTAAAGGTCCCATATTATGCTCATTTTAGGTTCATTCTTGTATTTTGGGTTTCTACTAGAACATGTTTACATGCTTTAATGTTCAAAAAACACATTATTTTTCTCAGACTGTCTGTCTGAATATACCTGTATTCACCCTCTGTCTGAAACGCTCTGTTTTAGCGCCTGTCTCTTTAAGCCCCCCTCTGCAAAAAGCCCAGTCTGCTTTGATTGGTCAGTGTTTCCGGGTCTTCCGCATCTGCGCTCTCTGTGTCTCTGCACCATCATTAAGCTGGGGAGTAATTGTAACAGCACTGTACCTATATATAGTACAGTTGTGACATCACAACTGTGCCTAAGTTCTGACGGCTCATTTAAAGGCAGAGTTTCTGAATACGAGCTGCGTGCATTTCTCCGTGGAGTGAAGGTTTTACAGTATTTATATAGCATCTCACCCTGCTTTATAATAAAAAAAGACATGGTATCTCCCTTTTTACAATATGGGACCTTTAATTTCCCTTTGCATGCAAAGTAAATCCCACACAGCTCACCCTTTAACCAGCTCTACCACGATGAAGTCATTGCCGTCTCCCCTGTTGAAGAGCACGAGGCCGTCGGGGGACGTCGTCTTGAACTGCATGAAGAGGTGCATGGAGTAGTAGGCCTGCAGCGTGGGCAGCGTGACGAAACTGGAGCGCGAGCGGAAGGTGACGGGGTCGGCCACGATGCTCTTATAGCCGATGACGGCGTTGAGCTCGCAGTAGTCGATGTCGCCGTTCTTGCACAGGTCGATGTAGGGCATGCCGTTCAGCGTCAGGCCCTGGAGGTGGCCGATGAAATTGGAGGGCACGGCGGGCATGAAGCGCTTCTCCGTCACGATACCCGTCTCCACATTGTGGAACTCCAACTGGGTGTGGTCGCCCGCCATCTGACCTGGTGGCGGGGGGTAAACTTCAGAGGTGAGGGCTACGGAAAGTTGGGTTTCAAACTAAATACTAAATTCTCAACACTTGAACTAACAGTGACAGACTGTTAGTAATAGATGTAACAGACACTAATATTATTACTAATACTAATAAATACTAGGGTATAGGGCTGGGTACCGAACTTCGATACTTTTAGGCACCAACCGAATTGCCTCCATAGAAATGAATATTGAAAAATGCCTTGCCATTCAATACCAAATTTCAATAGTTAAGGAGTAAACATCATCAGCGTCAGTGAGCCAATCAGCATGCAGCATGCTTGTACCGAGATCTAATAATGCTGGTGATGTAGTATGCAGGAAAAACACTACGTTACACACACAGAGACGGGGCTCACGTGTGTGTAAAGGAGCTGAGAAATAAAAATAAAGATTTGTACCGTAATTTCTTTTTGTTTTTGTTTTGATTTTATAAAAATGTATCATTCAGGAACCGGCATCGAAGTCAAAGTATCGGTACCGCTATCGAAAATCTTGGAACGATACCCAGCCCTGCAGTGTAGTGGTGTACAGTTATGATCACAGTCATAATTCAGAATGATTATTTTCACTTACACAGGTACAGATGTTCTCTAAAAAAAGAAATAAAACCCTTAATGTTGATCTTACAGTGTTAAATAAAAAGAAAACAGCAATTTGTAATATAAAACATTTGCACACAGAACGCAAGCAGGTGTCTACACACAGACAGGACAGAGTTTAGAGTGATTTTACAGTGAAAAGCTAAAATGATAAAAAGGTAATGCTGCTGTGGTTACCTTCGACAGGCTGCAGGTCGTCCACGGTGAGTTTGAGGCCCTTGCCACGCCGGACTACCCTCACCGTGTGCCACTCATTATCATTGAGGCCCGACCCCGCAAAGATGGTCTCTGGGCCTTTACCTACACATAGCCCAGAGCACCATTAACATAATGCACAGAGAGGTGGAGAGAGAGACAGAGGAGATAGAAATCCAGAGACAGAGACAGAAAAATAGAAGAAGAAGAAGAAGCCAGGCAGGTTGAATTCAAATTTCAGGACAGAAAGTGGGAATGGAGGGAAATAGCAGAGGGAAGGGGGGAACCATACATATCATGGGGACACAAACAC
>JAOVVB010236004.1:0-23173 GCA_028570985.1 Heterobranchus longifilis | reverse complement strand
AAACAGACTTCTTAGTTTTATATTATGTCACCTCACTTCCTCGTTTCCTCCCGTCATAATTATTACGGCCACAATAGAGGTCGCTGTCTAACAATAAAACACCAATATGGCACGTAATAAGCTGGGTCTCCTGGTTCACAATTTTGTGAGATATCTACAAATTACAATGCATTACTTTTCGTGGGTACAGCTACGAACAATGAATGAGAACAGCCTGCACTGGAACAGCATGGACATTGGAAAACCAAAGATTAGTGGGGATGTATCGTCACAGGAGCCATGTATTGACTGTGTTACTAACAGAATAGATGTTGGGTATTGACGATAAGGCTTCTCGTTAGCAAAGTCTTTCATCATGGTTAGCAGTTAATGTATTGACACTAAGGTCAGTGTGTGGTGCCCGGAGGTGGTGTAGAGATTTAAGATCACGTAGACCTTTTGTCTACTCATATAGTTGAGTAGTTGAGTATGCATCTACCTATTGTGAAGCTCAGTTGCAATTTTCCTCATGTATTGTAAGTGGTTTATATTTAACTGTAATACTGCCTTGGGCAGGATCCCAAGAACAATGCTTTTAATTTGCACTGGTGTAGGTCGAGGGTGTGGTCAAGAATTAAGGAATAAATGTTTGACAAAATAGCCTCTGGAGTCTATTTCTCTTTTTGGTACCACCTCAGTCAAAGCTGAGCCAATACTAAAATGTAGCTGGAATCAAAATCTGCACACAACTGGCTCTCCATGGCTGGGATGAAAGGTTTTCAAAAATATTGACAATAAAATAATACCATAATACCATGTTCATACGTACAATAGTATTGCATCAAAAAGTATAGCTTCCTAATTCATTTCAATGAGACCACAGTACTGGTACTAGAGCTGACGAAAGATGTTCCTGATCGACCAAGAATCGTTAGTTCAAGTCATTAGTCGACGAGTCATTTATTATTATTATATGATAGTATTTAAATATACATTTCATTTACAAGCACATGCACAAAGTGGGCTGCTTTTTAACGTGGTAATGATTCTGAATGAGTCAGAAAAACCAGCAAGGAGACTAAACATTTAGTAGCCTAGTAGTTTATATGTTTTTTTAGTCATGTTTGTGGTTGACGAACGACAGGCGAATATTTGCCTGCAGAGTTTGCATGGCACCTTCTTGGGGTCTTCCTTCACCCTCTCAAAATGATCCCACACTTTGGATTTCCTGCCAGTGCTGCAAATGCCTGACTGAGTGACTTCCTGTGTTTGTCATCTCAAATTAAAAGCCCTCTACCATTTCATACACGGTCCAGCAAGGTTTTGAACTAATTTTGAAAGACGCAGCTCCCGAATGAGTTTTTACTTTCTTCTGCGAACAATCGACCAATGAAAACTTGGTCGACTAACGTTTGGTCGACCTATATTCAGTGGGCCGCATAACGCGGAAGCAAACCCGGAAGACTGGAAACTTTTTTGGCGTTTGTGCTGCGAGCAATTATGAGCAATTCTCACTGAACTAAATAGGCGCTATTTTGAGATCCGGTATCCAGGTCTTATATAATTCATCCATGACAACAAGCTGATTGCTGTGCTTGTCAGTTAAACGGCGGTGCTTCGCTTACTTAATGTGTCATTCCCCCACTGCCTCCACACTTGAGTGTTGCGTGTAACGTGCGCACGCTTAGCAGTTGCTGATAAAGGGCATTTATAACATAGCAGCGCTAATCATTTAGTGCAGGGGAAACACTGAGCCATAGAACTGCGACTGATAGAATGTGAACTGTAGCACGATAACAACGATCTCTCTGTAAAGGCAGATTATGGAGACATTTTAATTGTCGCCCACCCCTAGTTGTAAATTGAGAATGCAGTTTAGTTTTATGGGAACATCATTTTTAGGAGACCAGGATTGCTTTTGGTGTGAAGGTCTCTTAATATGACCTCTCAGGTTTTTCAGAGCTATTTTTGGTTTAAATGCATACAAATGGGAGCAGCCCTCCAAATTCTCTTTTCTACTTTTTACAATTGTCTTTTGCCATATGCCTTTATATTATAGTTAGTCCTTGTTCTGTAAGCTGTGTCGGTATAAAGCCAGGAGGAAACCCTGATGGACAGGAAGTCCCTCCTCCCCTTTGTGTGGTTCTCAAAGTCCCTTTGCTGCAGCCGGGGCATAGCACCGCCCAAGACTATTGTGATTCGTTTAAAGAAATACAAAAAGGCCAGGGAGTTTTTTTCCTCTATATCGGAGTGAAAGCCACTGAAGCCTTAACCCCTAGTGCCCCCAAATATCTGTTCCCTTTTTAATCATTATTTCTTTTTTGTAATAAATGTATACTCAATTCTGCTCATCACGATTCACCTAGCAACAACAGCCCAAAACCTAAGCAAGGCACTCTGCTTTGTAGGCTTCAGCAACAAAAGTGATGCAGAGCACCTTGCATTGTTCAGCCTTCAGAACACACTGTGTGATCAGGCCCGGCGCTGTGTTTGTTGAATGGAGACGATCCCCTCCCATCTCATCACTTTATCCATCGCTGTCTGCCTTGCCATTTTTCATCCGTAGAGCCATTCAGCAGATGTTTGTTGACTGTGCAATACAAAGAATAGCTTCACGATGTCACTATATCAGAGGATGTTGACAGTCAAGTCTCTTTCACACAGTTATATGATCCAGAGATTGCTCTGGTTATGTTCCTGCTGCTGCTGTGTGGTCCCATTTTCTCAATCTGAACTGACAATCAAACTGCTATATTTAATTGGGGTTAATTTCCAAAGCTGTGTGTAAATCTTTATCTACACCAGGGGTGTCAAACATGCGGTCCACAGGCCAGAACCGGCCTGCGAAAGGGTCCAATCCGGCCCACTGGATGACTTTGCAAAGAAGTAATTCCAGTAAAAAAATAAAAAATAAATCAAAAGCCATGCTATTTATATTTGTCCTGTGCTAATAAGAGTAGCAGGCCCTATGCTGGATACGCTGTTAGGCCTATATATGTTTACGTACAGGCGTGACACGACACTGTCAAGCGTAGGAGCTGCCGGTGGAAAATGTCTTTGTAAAAAAGTAGAAAGTGGACACAGAGTGTTGGGATTCCATGAAAAATTGACCAGTTCCTAGTTCTTCACAGGGGAGAATAAGAAGCCAGTGTGCTTGGTGTATTCACAGAGAAAAATTCAAAAACTTGCAAGGATAACAGGTTTGGCAGGTTTGAGGAAACAGCAGACTGTTTTTAGTTATAGCTGACAGATCAGCAATGCAGCAGTGAAAGCTAGCTACCTTATTGCTAATGAAGTAGCATCAGCATCAAAGCCATATTCTGAGGGTGAGTGTGTGAAAACATGCACATTACTGAAAAATCATGTTTCCCAACAAGCAACAGGCTTTTACCAACATCAGCCTGAGAGAAACTAAAATGAGTTTGACGACACTGACGACACTTCCTCGAATTACAATCGGTTAAAAAAGTACTCTGCATTGGGATTTGCAACTTGTTCTGCTTTTTCTGTGGTTTTTCCGCTAGCATGAGGCGAGTCTCCAGACTACTCCCTACACTTGTCAAATACATTCATCATCTCATCTCATCTCATCGTCCACCGCTTATCCTGGTTCGGGTCGCGGGGGCAACAGTTCCAGCAGGGGACCCCAAACGTCCCTTTCCCGGGCCACATTAACCAGATCTGACTGGGGGATCCCGAGGCGTTCCCAGACCAGTATGGAGATATAATCTCTCCACTTAGTCCTGGGTCTTCCCCGTGGCCTCCTCCCAGCTGGACGTGCCTGGAACACCTCCCTAGGGAGGCGCCCAGGGGGCATCCTTACCAGATGCCTGAAACACCTCAGCTGGCTCCTTTCAACGCAAAGGAGCAGCGGCTCTACTCCGAGTCCCTCACGAATGACGGAGCTTCTCACCCTATCCTGAGAAAACTCATTTCGGCCGCTTGTACCCACAATCTAGTCCTTTCTGTCATGACCCAGCCCTCATGACCATAGGTGAGGGTAGGACCATAACATAACAGAAACAGCTTAAAAAACACATAGCAATAATGAGGGAAAATGCCATATCGAGATAGCTATTTAAATTATTATCTGGTTGGAGTTTGACAAAAAGTCTCCTAGAATCTGTGCCTGGAGGAGAAAAAGGAGACAGGATTAGAGAAAAGTATAAAGGATACAATAACAACATAGTCTATAGTTCTCTAGTTAATTCAAAAAGAGTCTAAAATAGATGGCATATTGGAAAAGAATCACATATTTCATAACATCACATTAAGGAGTAAGTCATCATTTAAACCTCAGGGTGACATGGTCTGTAGAGTGAAGATCCAACATGCTTCACGTCTTTTTAGCAACAGATCACGATCGCCCCCTCTGCGTGGCAGACTGACTTTCTCAATGCCACAGAAGCATTCATGACCCCTAAAAACAGCAATACACTCACCATCTGTGCCAAAAAAGACTTTTTTTTATCTTATCACACAATGTTACCTCTGTTTTTCTTAAGTTAACCAAGATGAATGTGGAGGCCCAGAGGGTGGAGCGGGAGCTGAGAGACGAGCTGGCAGACGGCATCAGCAAAGCAGTGAGCGACGCTGACAGAGCCAGGATCACAGAGCTGGAGAAGGCCGAGGCTGAGCTTCGCATCGAGGTTTCTAAGTACGTTTGACAATGTGCAGGCCTGAGATTGATCGTTGATGCTCTTATCATGAAATACACGTGTGGTTAAAGACTGCATTTACAATCTTCCTCTGACTTTGGGAATGACTTATGTAAACATAAATGTTTTTGAGGTCACAGCAGTGTAATCGAGAACTGATCTGTCAATAGAGCCGTCAAAAATACTTCTCTGTTATGCATGAGCATTCCTTCGCTTTTAATGTAAATATTGGTTGCAGTATTAAAATCTAAAATAAAGTATGTGATGTGTTTGTTTTGTTGTTTCTGTACAGGCTTCAGGAGGTGTCTGATGTGGCCATGATGCAGGCGGCTGCTCTACAATCCAGACAACAGTCCAAAGAAAAGGAAGTAGAAGCTTTGAGGAGACAAATACTGGACTACCAGGTAATTGGGTGTTGTTGTTTTTAAATGTTCTTAACTTTAATTGAACTTTATCCTGTTCAGTACATTCGATTTCACTGTCGCTCTTCGAGTCAGAAGCTTTTATAAGGCCGACTGCCTGATAAACACTAAACCTCTGTTTCACAATTAAAGTAAATGGGATTTCAACTTGAGCATCTCAGGTATTTGATGCAGTGAGAGAAGTCACCAAATCAGATACTTAACTGCACTTTCTATCACAGTTATCAATCCACAGGTGACTTAACTGGGCCTCGTTGCAAGAACATTTTCGTATTCTTATCTTAACTTTCTCTTACTTCTTTTCTTACTTTTACTTACTTTTTGCTCGGACGAGCGTGCTACGTCCGATTCAGCAAACGCTCCTAACGTCAGATAGCTGTGCACAAGTCCTGCGTAAACATGATGGATGCCAGCTGTCCGGAGGTGAGTGAGCATTAATGAGTCTTTATATCCTGCCACATATGTCCAAAAGTGTTCAGTAATGAAAATGGCATCTTTACGATCTCTGAGATCACATCCTGCATTCAGCGACCCATAAAGTATATCATAAAGTATATATGTTAACAGTGTCAGAGATGCAAAGATCGTGTTTTAATGATAGCAAGCTTTCGACCAGAGGCCTTCTTCAAGGCACAGACAAAAATGTCTAAAACAGCGTCGGCAGTGAAATGAAAAGCTAAAGCCGGAGAGTGGGAAAAAATGAGTGCGAGTGTTACTGCCGTGTCACCTGAGGGCCGTAGTCTACTGTCAATGAAATAAAAAAAATAATAACAATAAATGATTCAAAGTTTCAACAAGCTGTTTTGCCGTGCGTCTTGAAAACCACCACAGACTGTTACCCGGTCACAACATCGGTTTGATCATTTTGTTGCCAAGTAGTTTTCACAAAAAAAAAAACGAGAAAAGCAAAAATATGTACAAGTGAGAAGAAAGCTCCAAAGGAGGTGAGATAGCATCAAACAGGATAATGTCAACATCATTTTGAAATGTAATTTATATTTTTAAGATTTTCAAACTCAAAATTACTTCAAAGTAATAAAATATCAAATCCGTTAGTGAAAAACGCAGGTTTAGATAACAGCAGACTAACTGTCCTGTGACAGGTCTGGACCACTCGTAAACTGGGTTCGTGCCGAAGAGAAAATTCAAAATCCGTCAAAAATGGGGTGAAGTTCTCATGAATCGCTCGCACAAGACACTTCAGAACGAACCTGTTTGTACGAGTGGTTCTTGCACGAGGCCCGTTGTTTGTGGTATTTTACACTGAGTCATGAACATTTGCAGGTGTTTGCTTTCAACATGGTAAAAATATGGAAAGAAATATAGTTACGTCTCATAGTGGTTTTCAAATTTTCCAATGCTCTGAAGAGAAAAATGTAAAACCATTTGTGTAATAGCTCCGCCTTTCAATATTTGGCTGGTTGGCCATCTCTGACCTTTCTTCGGCTCAGTTCACTGGTACTTGTTCATTTATAAAGTCATTCTGGGTGTACTCCCACCGTGCAGCTGCACTTTGCACTGAAATGACTGTAGCTCCAGTCTGAGATCTCAACATTTAGTCTTGTTGTCTGTTCCGAGTGCACGGACTGAAAACCATCTGCTCCCTTGACTTGGAATAACCTTCAAAAAGACTTGAAACTAAGTGAATTGGTCTCACTATCTGATTTTAAATCTCTTACAAGAACAATGGTGAATGAATCAGTTGATACTGTGCGTAGGGATCTTAACACTGTGATGTGTCTCTTGTGATTATTGTTTCTTTAATGCTGCCGTCCTGGCCAGGTCCCCCTTGTCAAAGAGATCTCAGTGGGTCTTACCTGTTTAAATATGGGTTAAATAAATAAAATAAAAAATTGGAATGATCAAGTATATTGACATTTGCGAATCAAAACACAAACAGCCCTGGTCGTGTAGCCGGCAGTTACATACATTAGTGAGTCGGATGAAACGGTTTTAAGCTGGTGTCTTCACGGTGTCGTCTCTTTCCTTCAGTCGCAGTCAGATGAGAAGGCCCTCATTGCAAAGCTTCACCAGCACATTGTGGCTCTGCAGCTCAGTGAGTCGGCCTCTTTGGCAAAGCTCGAGGCTGCCGCCTCTCACATCCAACGGCTGGAGGCCCACAAGCTGCGTGCCGAACAGCGGCTGGATGCCAGCGAGCGCACTCTGTTCCTCGCCCGCCAGGAGGGAAGAAATCGCTCCAAGCACCTACGGCAGACCGTCCAGTCACTACGGAGGCAGTTCGCCGGAGCGCTGCCTCTTTCCCAGCAGGAGAAGTTCTCCGTGACCATGGTGAGCCTCCAGGAGGACAGAGCACAAGCCCAGGAGGAGAAGAGGAAGGCCGAGGAGGAGAGGAGGAGGGCGGAGGGCAGGGCGGAGGAACTGGAGCTGAGACTTCGAGGCCTGGAGGAACTCATCTCAACACTGAAGGACGTGAAAGGAGCCCAGAAGGTCATTCTGTTTGACTGACAGCCATGCGTGTTATCACAAGTGTTTCAAAATAGTAGAATAACACACAGTTAGTCGTGTGATCTGTGATTTGTCTGCAATTGCTGAAAACCACTCCCACTTCACACAGGTAACTGAGTGGCACAAGAAGATGGAAGAAGCTCGTCTCCAGGAGCTGAGAAAAGGCCGGGAGCTGGTGGTCCAGAAGGAGGAGATCCGGTACCTGAAGAACCTGGTGGCAGAGCAGGAGCGAACCATCTGCTCGCTGGAAGAGGATATTGTACAACAAAACACGGTGAGAGGAAAAAAAAACTCTTGGAACCTTCTTTACACACGCTCAGAAATGTGCTAATATGCAGAAATTGAATGAACAATCAGTTGACAAACACATTAGGTTTTTATACAAAAGCATTATTGTGGTGTGACTTAGGGTCGGGCGATATGTTAACATTTTCCAACTGGCCACTGTCAGCCCAGGTGTGTGTGTGCGGTGGTAGCATAGACTGTAAAAAATAATGGACGGAGCTTCCGAGTCTGAAAAGTGAAGCCAATGCGGAAGTGCCTCAAACTAGCAACAGGATAGATGCTACGCTATCCAAAGCCACGTGCACATTTAAATGGACACAAACTGCAACTTTGACCCTTTCACAGTGTGTTTTCACTTCATAAAAGTTTTATGGATCGGCACGAGTGTCTGGAGCTCCCCGCCACTCACACTGTTACTTTACTTCGTTAGCGGTTAGCGTTGCCTTTGAAACGTCATTGGCAGTGGCTTAACCGCGTTATCATCCCCTGCTCCGCCATCTTGTTCAAATCTGGTAATGTACAGTTTCAAACGCACAAGATGGCGAAGGCTAAAACTCAAGGCTTCAAAACTGTAGTCCATAAACCAGTGGGTGATGTCACGGTGGTTATGTCCAATCTTTTTTTACAGGCTATGGGAGACCACAGTAAACAACTCAAATAAAAGTCACTAAAAACACCTTGTTAGGTCAAAATAAATCCATAAATCACAGAGTATGGTGGCTCTGTTTTTCCCCCAGCGGCCTCCAGCTGTCCGCTAAACAGCTGCTAAACAGTTTTTCTGAGGCAGACCATTTAATTAGCCAAATTAAATGCCTCGTTGGTGAAGGAGCATTAAAGTAAAGAAGTGTCAGTAGAATTTTAGTGTTCATCGTAAATGTCAAGTTAATGTGGGAAGCTCTTCTCTTTGCCATGTGAAGCTTCAAGAAGAACGGCAGCTTGCATATGATCAGCGAGAGGTGGAGCTGGAGCGCCAGCTGGACCAGTACGAGAAGCAACAGAATGAAATTCTAAGCAGTTCGGAAAAGGTAAACTATTGTTTACATGTGAAATTTTTTTTTTTTTTTTACAGGGTTTGTGGAAAGTTTGGAAAATCCTTTATTTTAACTGTTATGTTTTGAAGGTTAGGAATATGCTTGAATTTGAATATACTCCTTGAAAAATGCTTGATTTTTTTTTTAACATGGTGTTTCATCTACACTATCATATAGGCCAAAAATCTATTAATATTTGTAATTAAATGATCCCTCTGTCATATTTGTTCGTTGTTGCCTGGAATTCTGTGAACTTTATTTTTCGCAGTTGCATTCATAGTAACAATTTAGATGCAGACGATAACGGTTTCGAAAGTCTGGAACTATTTGGTTTTTAAGTGCTTGAAAAGTGCTTGAATTTTACTCTTAAAAAAGCTGTATGAACCCTGTATTCAGAAACAAGCTGGTGTTCCAGCTTTGGGGTATTACTGTGTTTTTGTTGTTTTCAGTATGAGGATGGCACAGGATCCCTACCAGACCCGAGTCTACCTCTTGCTCATCAGTTAGAGTTTGCTTTGGGCAAAATCAGAGAGCATGTCCGCACCATCTTGAACACACAGGCCACCTGCAAAAGTTTGGATGAGGTATGGTATTCAGTCCCTGTGCATAACACTCAGTATTTCTCATAAATCAAATGCATACTGAAGCACATTGTTTGAATTACAATTCCCTCCTCTGCAGAAGTTGAAAGAGAAGGATGCAGCTCTGCGGACAGCAGAACAAAACATCGTGTCCAGAGATAAAGTGATCAATGAGCTGCGTCTCCGACTCCCAGCTGCGGCCAACAGAGAACGGCTGCTCGCTGACCTTAGCAAACACGAAGAGGGGCAGTCAGACTATCAGCCCGCCCTCAAGCTGGCCCACCAGACCATCAAAGACCTCCAGGGTCGGCTCGATAAAAAAGAGCACGTGCTAAAGAAATACCACAACCAGTTGGCTCAAGCCAGACAGGTACAGTGATGCAAGCGTGGTTCCTACAGATCCTTAAAATGTCTTTGAATGCATCCACTGTCTGCTAGCTGTCACGTATTCTGGATGACTTTGGGAAGTGCAAATTCAACAAAAAATGGATATGGTCTAAAATATACTAAAATATATATATATAGCTAACCATAATAGCTAGAGAGTAAATTATTTTTGCTGCAGAAAGCTATGGCTTCTGTTTTTCTCATCATCACATTATACGTTGTTGGTGATGTCATCACATTACGTTATGTCCAAAAGGGCAGTGATGCGTGGTGGGCGGAGCCAGTGTATTGTCCTGTAATAGCTACAGGAGATCAGTGTTTACATGATCCTGTTCAAAAATAAGAGCTAGCTATAATAAATAGCTAGAGACTTCGTTGTTTTTTCTGTCTTTCGAGCCAGCACATTGTACGCTGTTGATGACGTCATCACATCACGTGACATGAGGTCCAGAGCGGGCTGACGACCCCCTGGTGTATTGGCCCACAGTGATTGTTGTTGTTTACATAATTATGTTCAAATCAATCTGAAATAAGAACCATAATATCTAGAGACTTCATTGTTTTTGTCAAGCACGTTGTACGCTGCTGATGATGTCATCTCAATACGTGACGTGCGGTCCAAAACCGCGTGACAAACTGTTGCAAATGCCTTAGCGCTAAAAATGTACACAGCTGAGTGTTAAGAACTATTTTGTTAATGTTTCTATATTCAAACATTTTTTGCATCAATATGTTTTGTGTGTTTATTTAGTAAAATATGATGAAAAAACATGTCAGAATTTTGTAAATATTTTTTTATTTATGACACAGTTTCAATACTTTTATCAATTATTATTGTTTATGGACTTACATAAACTTTTATCTTATGTTGGACAGATTTTAAGGATATGAATCATTTGAAGATACTCCAAGAAATGCCAGTGTAGGCACTGGCGGACCATTTTTATTGCAGAGTTGCATTAAAAACAAGTCTTAAATCTAACTTGCCTTAAGCTGTCGGAACCCTGTACAAGGATGCAACAAGTCTCATATATTATTCCCATGTGCTTTTTAAGAGGCACGAGCTCATTTGTGAGTAACATTATCAGTGATTCATGGCAGTGTCTATTTGGAGTTGGGGTTTATGAATCTCCAAAGGGTGGAAAACCGGAAATCTCATCACTTCTCATTAAATATCTATTAACAGAAATATTCTCACCATTATCTACTACCAAGTTGTAAAAATTGCCTCTTCTATTTAGAAACCTGGCTTGGATGTTCGAGTAAAATCAAGAATGTTTTTAGAAGGTTAACTTTTTATATCCAAAGTGTTTATTTGTTTCATTTAACTACACCTGTTTGATGTGTGTGAATGCACCGTCGGGATTGCTACTAAATTTCGTTCTACTCTGTGCAATAAAGGAATTCTACTCTATTCTATTCTTCTCTATTCTATTCGACCTTGTTGCTCCCAGGATCAGGAGGAGATGATAAAGCGACACCAGGAGGAGCTGAGAATGTTGCATCAGAAGTTGGACCTGCACACGGACACCTCCCTGGACCGCTTCAAACAGACAGCAATGGTACGCACGTCCCCGTCTCGCTCTTTTTTCCTGCTTAAATAGCTTTGTTTTTTTTTTTTAGCTAGCGCTCACAACAACATTGGTGCAAGTCTAGTCCATGACACTATTATCAGATTCACATTATTATATAATAATATAATTATTATGTCTTGTACACACCGGGCGAATAAATTCATTCGAGCGAATGGCGCGCTGCGATGACTCGCGAGTTGAAATATCTGAACTTCCGTGGCGAGCGTCGGGACTCCTCGCACGGATTAAGCGATGAAAACAGAAGATTCCAGCGTCCAAACTCGGGCGAGTTAAGCGAGTAGATTAATTTATTCGCGTCTGGTCTGAACACACTGTTATAATATCCAGAGATGTCTCATTTGAATACACTTAAAGGTATAATATGTAACTTTCCCACATTCCACAGAATTGTATCCATGGTAACGGTCTGTGTCATTTGGTCGCCTGTCAATGGCGTCATCTCCTCTTTGCTCATGCATCAGTGTTGTTGTTGTCTGCCAGAAGCTGTCATGAAGTCACTTTTTATCCAGTTTGAAGCCACATTTTTACAATACACTTTTTAGATATTGGTTGTTTTTAACTTTATATTTAAACCAGATGAAGGATTTTAGTTATTGGATTATCTGAATCTTAATTATCAGAGAAACAAGCTGAGCAAACATTAGCGGTGGCTCTGCTCACAGCCCTTCTGCCGACCGGCAGTAACAGTGTTGGAGAAACACAGGTTTTTTTATGTGAAACTGCTTTATTCCGTGTTTTTACTGGTTTTAATCACCAGGGGTCTCATTTATAACCCTTACGTACCACACAAAACTTGATGGGAGAATGTGCGCACCTGTAGGAAAACTCTGTGTGCAAACACACATTTTGGAGACAGGGGAAACTGGCGACGGTGAGGTGGTGAATTGAAGCCAGATTGTAGGAATTAAATACATATAATGATGCCTCCCACACATTTACTTTCACTTCATATCGCACGCTTCTTATAGATCCACTTTATCATAAACATTCAACCCAGCAGTTACTATGATTGAAAAATATAAGCCAACTTAAATCTCAACTCAAATTCAATATTTCATCAGCGCTGTCTCACCGTCACATTCCCGTCCTCCGGAGCGCAGAGCAGAGCACAGTGATCAAACTATCAGCGGTTGTAGAAATCCAAAATAACATCAAATAGCATCAAACAACTGCGGAACAGAGCGCCAGTAGTTTTTAATAATATCTTCTAATACTGTGCATATATCACCAAGTACGATTGTTTTTGTGAAGTCGCTGCAGTGAGACTGCCGTCGGTGGTGACGCACACTTATATCCCCGATTATTAAACTGGGCCGATCCAGCTGTGCATATTTCCTTTTGATTTGGGATTTATAAAAGGAAATAGCGCACTTGCAGGAGTACGCCTGGTTTTACAAATCAGATTATATTTTGGCGCACGCCATTTTCGGCTTTTGCGCACACGTACATTTCTAATATGGATCCTACACACAGTTTTATAAATGAGACAGCAACTCTCCTGGTCCCGTGCTACTTCTTCCAAACTCCGTCTTTTGTTATTGTTTTGATTTAGAGACCCAAGCATATTGTGCTACATTATTTCTAAGCATACTGTATGTGACATAACTTTTCACACTTAATCAACCAGTGTTTCATGGGAAAAATTCAATTCTTCCAGTGTAATTTAAACGTCCCTCCATGTGTATTCGGAGTTGTGCTTTGTTTAAAGCAGCACTAAGCGGTTTGTTTAATTCTCTCTCCTTCCTTCGTCCAGGAACTGATGAAGAAGCCCACCATCAGGGTGCCAACCACCAAACATCTGGAGCGTCTGGCCGAGTTGGAGCAGACGGTGGCTGAGCAGGACGTCTCGCTCTCCTCCGTCACAGAGAAGCTGAAGCTAGCTACTGCTGAGCTGGAGCGACAGAGGACCGCCACGGAAACACTGGCAAAGAAACACGCTGATGAGATGTCAAAGTGATTATCCCTTTATTTTTTTTCTGAATTTGACCCAGTGGTCCCCCTGGTGTGGAGATTAAATGCAAACAGAATCCTTTGTTTTCTCTATCTTAGTCATGTAGGTGAGTTGAGTACATTAATGATTGATGCAAATATTATCAGCGACGAGCATGAAGGCAATTAAATTACAATTACATTTTGTATATGTAGGCTATTTATTTCATGTTTATTTGTATGTAGCATAAGCCAATGCCACACAGGATCCAGTTTGAGTTCTGTAGATAAAGAATTCCACATGTTGTCCGAATGAGGATTTATGTAAGGGCACTTTACACTTCCCATTTTATGCTCCACATGTTGCTGAACCCGAAGCTCTGAGTGGGACCACAAGGTCACTGAGCACCTGGGGAGCCTGCTTATGTCGGCATTTGTAGATAAGTAATTTAATAAAATGATCAAAACGTAACATTTAATTTCTTAAGAACGTGGCACTAATGTGATCTTATCTCAGCTAGTGACCAAGAGGTTACGCAATAACTTAAATGTGAAAAGACCATAAAGTGTATGAAACTATTTGCAGCATGAAATGATAGGCAGTCTCTAATAAGTCTAAATGTGTTCACGTTTGCTCACCATTTTAACATGCTTCTCAAATGTATTATCTTAATATAAATGTATTAACTCTGGACTCACATTAAGCTGAGTGCTAACATCCTCATCATTGCATTACTCTCCTTCTAGTCTCACGTAGTCAGACCTATCTCCACAGTGCTATGCATCTGGATTCAATGCGCTTTCACTCCTGGATAGTGAAAAAAAACCTCCCTGGTCTGTTTGTATTTGCTTAAACCAATCACAGTCGTCCTGGGTGGCGCCGCACCGCGACAGTACCTCTGCAAAATAGCGTCGGGAGAGAACACGTTTCGGTGGAGCACCTCCACGAAAATGTTGTGAGCATTATTCTTTGTCGATCTTTACAATCATTCACTGAAAGCACAGAGCGGGCCTGCCTTATTGCACAATCCAAATCTTCAAAACGTGTTATTTTCAGCGCGTAGGTTGATAACTCGGAGGCTGTTGCCGTTGTTGACTTCCTGTCTCTGGGCAGCCTGCCCGGAGACACGCACGGTTCACACAGTAAGCCAGACTACTCTCCTTCTAATCTTAATTCACACTGATGATCTCAACTGGGTATTTTGGGGGGGTATTTTGGTAAACTGAACCCCAGATTAACAGGGGAATAATCACGCATTGAAGTTCTAAGTGTAAAATGCCAAGCACTAAGTTAACTGTAAGCACTTGGATAATTGGGATCTCATCCAGGATTACACGTACATGAAGTACAGGAACAATGGGTCAGTATCAGTGCCAGGGCAGAGTTCATGGCCAGGCCAGAGTTCAGCACCGGGGCACAGTTTAGCGCCCTACACAAGGTCCCCTTAACGCCTGAAAAAGTCTGAATACAATTTCTGAACTGAAGGCCTTGAATAATTTCAAATACGATCATTCAAGGGTTTAATATCATTAAACAACAACAGATTTCTTTGTTCCCTTTCTAAATGAATGCGCATACTGTAGAAGCACACACTGTCAGACAGTGTGGAATTAGATGATTTTAACAACCTTAAAGCGACTTAAGGACAAATTCAAGGGCTTAAAAGTTTAACAAAAAGCAGCTAAAGCAAAGTAGATTAAATACAGCTTTCAGGAGTTCAGTAGTGCATTGGGGCATAGGCATTTCAGACACATGCCCAGTGGCGTGAATGGGGTTGGGCAAAATATTTAAAAAAATAAAACTTTTTAAAATATAATGCAGCACTATTTAATTCAACACCATTGCAAACTACATAGGATGGTGTACCTAATAAACTGGCAAGTCAGTGGAGATATCAGCTGTTTTACATTCCATCACAGCAGACAGCAGGTAGCTTTCTGGAGCTCATTACTTACTGGCCATAAGTGATTCATGCAAAAAAAAAATACATAGACAATTACTCATGGATGTTTTGTAGCCAAGCAGGTAGCCAACCGATTATTTTCTCGATTAATCGTTTGGTCTGTAATGTCAGAAAATAATGAAAAATGTTTCGTCAAGTCCAAAGTGACGCTTTTAAATGTCTTGTTTTGTCATTCCGAAACCTAGAGATATTCAGTTTAATATGATATGAAAGAGAAAAGCAGGAAGTCTCCATATTTGAGAGACTGAAAACAGTATTTTCTGCCATTTTTGCATGAAAAAATTACTTTTAACGGTTGCCGATTATTTTTCTGTCAGTTTACTAATCGTTTAGTCAACTAATCGTTGCAGCTCTAAAAGACCTGCCATTCATGCAATATCTCCCTGCTTAGTAGAAATATTGTCTTGTGTGTGGTAAAAAAAAACAACAACTTACCAACCAGGGAAAATGACCTTGACATAAATAGAATTTCTTACCAAACAGATAGATCCTTGTACCTAGAAATATCATCCTGCTTGGAAACAATACTGTCCCATCTGCCAAATCCAATGAAATGTCACGTAAAAAAAAAGTGACCTGCCAAAATGGCTGTATGAAAGTAACAGTAATGCACATAGGCAGGAACTGGATATATTTACAATAGGTGCAGCTTTATATCCCTTTAAATCATCACTTATAGAAAACTTGGCCTCTGTCTCTAGCCGTGATACAAAGCATTCTTGATGATTCGTGATGGTGTAGGCTTGAGTTATTTTTTCTCTGTTTGATGGCGACATCATTAGTATCACCAGTATGTTCCCTTGAAGTGTGAGTGATTTGTGAGAGACACATGGTCAGTTAAATAGTAAAACAGTAAAACGGTAAAACGGTAAAACAGCAAAACAGCAAAACAGTAAAACCGTAAAACAGCACCGCCACTATTTTAGGGTCAGTAGTAATGACCTGGAGAAAGACAAAAATACTCTTCTACTTCTCTGTCAGATATACAATACATGTCATGTTAAAAGCATTTCAAATGATGCCACAACATTTTAAGAATATCTGTATGTTATACAATAACACTTTGTTGCAGGCTGGAGGAGTATCATGCTGCCCAGCTGAAAGCTCTGACCGGCGAGACTGAGGATCAAACGAGCCAGATGTCCCAGATGGAGAAAGAGATGAACTACCTGCGAACTGAGCTGACAGCACAGAAGGAGGCCAACGTCCGCTCCCCCAGCAACACCATGAAAAACCTGGTGGAACGACTGAAAGCACAACTCACCCAAAAAGAGAAACAGCTCAAGGTTGTTCCCTTATCACTTAAGTTTACTTCTACTTTTGTATGCCTCTGGGTCGGCGATAGCCGTGGACGGAGGTATTTTGTTTTCAGGTTGCACTATGATGTCACAGGCATCATCATAATCTGCAAAAGCACTTTTCTGGCCAATGCCATAACTCACATTTGGTCAGATACTGAATTGGTGACACTAATCTTGGCTGTCCACGTTGAAACTGTGGTGATTGTTTAGATCGTCTGTGCTGCTGGGTTGAAGATGTGCGTGAAGCATCCATTTTTTGCCAAAAAAATAAGCTTTACCTTTTATTAAGTTCCTTCAAAGTCTTCACTTATTATGCAAGTCTGGACAGACATGGATCTAACTGAGTGGTTGGCAGAGGCATACAACCGCAAGGCATTAATTTTAGTTTTTGGTCTGTGATTTGATGTGAGCAATATAAAGTGGATAGCCCTGTTGCCTTGCTTAAATACCCAGGTTCATTTCTGGACAATGAGGAAATGCTATCTGTTGTTGGCACATTTCCCTCGGGTGATTCTGTTTCTTCCTCGTCTCACGTAGTCAGACCTGTCTCCAGACTGTGGACCAGTGCTGTGTCCGCGCTGGGGGAGGTCTGGATTCAATGTGCTTTCACTCATGGATAGGGAAAAAAAACGTCCTGGCCGGAGTCGGATCGGTGCATACCTATAATAAATACTACTTTTCAGCCTTTTAGCTGCATAACAAGTAAGAGCAGTTGATCTGAATATCAGTTTCAGGATTAATAAAGGTGCCCAGAGCATTTTTAATGGTACATACATTATTTTATTTTATTTTTATTATTTTCAAAACTACAGGTCAGTTCTGTAATTGTACACCACAAACTGGGAAAAAAATACCAAGAACGATTGGAAGAGAGGAAGTAGTCCATGCAGAAATGGAGGATGATGCATTTAACTATAAAATGTAGTCTGACCACTACACTCATTATATTTATCATCGATGGCATCTGTTTTCTCAGGCTCTCAGTAAGGCTCTGTTGGAGCTGCGGGCAGAAATGACATCTGCTGCAGAGCATCAAGTCATCGCCAGCGCTGCACAAAAAGAAGAGAGTCTCAATGTGCAGATGTTGGTTGACAGACACACCAAAGAGCTAAAGGTGGGACCCCTTTATTAGAACACTCTTTTTTTTTCATGCATGTTGTTTTTCATTACTGATATTTATGAATAGCTGTTGCGCGAATTCACTGACATAAAGAAAGCTTTGCGAGTAAGTTAATTGAGATTACATTAACATGACATGGGAACAGCCTATCTGTCTGTCTGTCTCCAGTGTCTCTGAATAGTAGCTAACCATGAGGGGATGTTGGTGAACATGTGGCACATGACAGCCTCCCTGCAGACAGAATATTTGATGCTAACTGGCCTTTATTCTTGTCATTAATCACCATTTACAGCTAATTGGAGGCTCTGTCAGATATGCAAAGTCAGTAGATTTAAAAAAAAATAAAGTTCTGATTTATTTTCACCCTGTTGAAAAAGACTGCTGCGTAATCTGTGTAGCATAACTTTATACATTGCAAGTTTGCAGCAAATAAAGTGAATAGATAATAACAGATTGCTATATTTGGGATGCCTGGGTCCAGACCTTAGAATCCCCCCCCCCCCCACTCATTGAGTGTAACAGGCTGACAGTTCTGTCTGATATCAGGCTAATATTTGTGGGTGCTGATATTCATAGAATGCATTGAGCCAGTTACGTTCCATGGGCATAGCTAACTAGTACAATAAGCGAGTCATGGTAACATTAAAAGATAAGTCTGTCTATATTCTGTGTTTTTTGTTATCACAAACATATTCCTTGAAAAAAACAAAACCTTCCCTGTGGCAATCTGCGCCATGCCCATTTGTTTCTATTAAAGACATGAATTGTTAAAAAGAGGTCATAAATTCAGGTAATTTTCTAGAACATCTGGGCACTGTAGTGTTTACTGAAACAGCAGTAGCTAGTGCATTTGTATTTGTATCAATACACATCTTGTGCACTAGAGAGCATGTGGGATTGACTCAGAGTAAACTACAGAATGAAGGAGTTGATTTCTCATTGATTGATTGACATCATTGATTTTTGAACAACAGTGGAGCTCTAGTCTAATTTGTTTTGGTGCTACGGTACATACACAAGAACACAAAAAACACAGAAGTATATATAAACAGATGAATAAAAATAAAAACAGTAGGTAACAAAAAACAGTAAGTATATGTACAGGGAATATTGAGAGGAATGTGCAATATTTTGAATGTGCTATTTGCCAATGACAGTATAATTATGATTGCATTAATGTAATACTGCTCTCTGTGTGTTTTTTGACAGTGATGGAGCAAGACAGTGAAAGAAACCGATGAAGGGAAGGAGGAGAACAGTTATGAAGACAACAGGGCTCATTTTTTTTATTCACGACACAAGACTGTGGGGGACAACAGGAGGTGGACCTGGGTTTTGTTTTTGGGGACTTCGGGAGGCACACTATGTTTGGCATTGCTTGTTTTATAACCTGTAGTAGACCTTTCTGGATGGAGTTTCCTTTTTATTTTATTTTTTTTTTATAAGATAGAGACTCCATCCATATATGCTACCACAGGTTTAAAACCATACCATGTGCAAAATCACAATGTGACATCACTGGATGAGATCATGGCTTCTTTTGATTCTTCTTCTCCGATCACATCTTTGGTCGGCTCCTCTGCAGAACGGAGCTGCACGGCGAGGCGTGTGACGCAAACCCAAAACACAGTGGCAGAATTTTACTTATCTACCCCAAACGAAACACGAAACGCCATTAAAGCCGCTGTGTTTTTCTGGAGTGTGTGCGCACACGCACGCATGTGTAACACCGAACGTCTATTCTGCCTTGGAGTCTGCACTTAAATTCCGTGCTCTCTGCTGGGTATATTGGGGAAAATTATCACACATTCTGTTTTTATTCACCTCAATAACAAGTGATGATTTACGCTCACAACATTTAATCCCTCAGCCCACTGTTTGGCACACACACACGGCTGTAACATTTCCGCTCAAAGAAGCTCTGTGTTTGCTTTAGTGCTGTTTGTATAATTGAATTTTGCCACCTGTGAATGTTTATGTGTTTTTTTTTTCCCAATGTCCCTAATTAGTTTTCCGTAGAAGCAGCCCAGACATTTAATAACACCAATTCTTTCTCTTAAATTGCTTGCCTTTTAAAAAAATCCAGCTTAAAAAGCCACCAAACAAGCAAGCTATTAGGTTGTACAAATTTGTTCTTGCCATATCCAGCATACTAGTATATTATGTTAGTACATCAGTTGTTCACTTTGCTTTTTTTTTTCTGTAAATTCAAATACTACTATTACCCTGTCTATCAAGCAGGTGGTGTACTGTGCATTAGGTGGAGCTCAAAGTGTCTGCCGGCCCCCGGGACCGTAATTGCCACAGTTTCTTACCGAGGCTTTTGCAGCCTTTCAGCCCTCTGCTCCGGGATGAAACCATTCTCACAAGCGCAGCGTGCAACAGTTCTGCTCAGAAAGCCCAATTATCATCAGCTTTCACTGTAAAAAATTGGTGGAATTTGCCGAAATGGTCGACAATCTCAAACTGTAGCCTGCTGTGTTGTGTTTTTTTTTTTTCCCAACAGAATGGGACTTTCAGGGGCGCAGTAGTCACAGATTCACCTGTTAGGAGAAATCACTGGCACAGGTTCACTGGAGTTCGACACGAGCGGGGGAGGGAAGGTGTGGGAGGGAAGGTGTGGGAGGGATCGGGGGTGGTTGCTGGAGCGTGTGATGTACCTTTTTTTTTTATTTCTACCAAATGGAAGAGTTTTTGAGTGTCACAGCAGAAGTGTTTCTGTCTTTAGGTACGCATTTCTGTTTCTCCCCTCCACTGTCGGCAGGCAGGTTTGATAGCGGCTTGACGTGCCCTTTTACTTTGTTGTACACTGGAACCAATGGCCTTGATTTTTAAAAGAATGTCACCTCAAACCACTATCTCTGCCCACAAGGCTTGTTTTATTTTGTAATGTCTGTCTACTGATCTTGCCATATTGACTGTTAGTAAACCTGTGATGGCGGGCGAAGATAGATAAGTGAACTTGGAGCATTGTTTTTTTTTTATTTTTTATATAAAAGTATTGTGGTATAAATGGTTTTTTTTATTAGAAAGGGGGATTCTTAATTTTGGAACTACTGAGTTTTCATTTTCCCATGCTTTTCCACTCACTCCGAGAGAAGAGAGAAATGTTTTTTGTTTTTTTTTAATTTAGGATTCTTTTTTTATGAGATATTCTCAGTGCTTTACTTCTCTCTCTCTGTACTGTATACTGTATATTTTGTGGTACGCTGTTGTGACCTCTGTGGTGTGTTGATGTATCTTTTTATTTTGTTCCAGCTCTGTAGAATTTATAATGAAACAAAACTCAAGAAAACCAATCACAACACTATATTCTCTGTGTTTTTATTCCCATTTCTGCAACAGACAATTTGCAAGAGCTGTTCTGTGATTTCTTTAGCGATATTTGTTTTTTATCATTATCACAAATGGGGCTGCATTTGTTTTGAAATTCACTGCGTATGCTTTTTTTTTTTTTTTTTTTTTCTTATACACACAGTTGAATAGGAGAAAGAAAGTGTGTCTGACCGTGTGATAACACAGCTGAAACCCTCACACACACCATTGAACATCATCTCTAAAATCTTGACAGACCAAAAGCGAATCAGAAATCAAATATGTAATTCATCCGTGTATGTTTTTTCTTACACTTCCTAGAAGATGACATTTAAATTGATTCCTAGCTTGCACCAAAGTTTAATCTCTTTGATATAACCGGCATTATGTAAATTCCCCCGCCACATTGATTGATCCTTTGATTTGTTGTGACAGAACAGAAAAATTGAGGAAGCTCATATTTTGCATCGATAAGGAATGTGCTCAACTTCATGATGCAGCGATCTCTCTGTTCGCTTTCATGTTTGGAAATGAAGCCATCAATCATCAGAAAATTGCCAGGCGGCTTTGTACACTGATCAGTAACAGTTAGTAGGACGACTCTTATCAATTGAAGCTATAATCATAATTGACTATTTCAAAACCTCACATGTCAAAGCCAAACATTAAGAGATGGGATAAAAGGATTCCTTTAATAATCTAAACTCTGCTGTTTTATTCTCCGCATTAAAACAAATCTCCCCTCCCTCTAACAGTGAGCGTACATAACAGTGTGCTCTAACCTTGTACCACTTTGTTACAATTTTGCCCAACACCATGCATATACACAGGCTTTCTGGTTACGGGCCTATCAGCGCGATTGTTCTGACACACACACACACACACCCCGCCTGCTCTGCTGGCTCTTCCATTAGGAAATTAAAAGTCTCCCATCAATGTGACCCGGAGAAATCGATCTGTGCTCTGAATACAAAGCAGCAGAAAGACAGAAGCGAGCCGTAGGAGCGTATTGACAGATAAAGAGAATTTATGGAAATTGTAAATAAACAGTGTCAGTGTCATCCTGTGCTGATGTGATGGACGTGAGAGGATACATGTCAGCATCCTGAGGGGTTTCAGACTATAAAACCTGCAGTGAAACCTTCAAACATTTGCTGTTTCACATGTTTTTTCACGAAAGAAAAAACATCTTGTGGAGACACTGAATTGTTATGGAGAATGTAGAATGTCTATTAGCCAGAGCCACCAGCACCAAGACCATCATGATTTAGAACAAAAGCTCTCCAAATGTGTTTAATAGCAATTTATCAAACTGTTGAACAAACAGAACCAGGGATGCTGGAAGTCAGTCAGAGTTTGGGGTGCTGAGAGAAAAATCTATATAATGACATCACATGAAATGCTGCACACCAGTCATGTTTTTTGTATTTATTTGAATGGCCAACAACACTGTTTGTGTCTGTTTTACACTATAACAGACAGCAAACCAACGTGCTGTATGTCAAAGCAGCACAGCACCATGTTCAGCTACGGACAGTCAACGTATTCTCACGAACGGGTCCGTATGATATCTTACAAAATATGACCTCTCTATTTAAACGTTGTGAAACAGTGGCACAAACTCTGTTTTAAACATGTGGTTAACGCTGTAAAACAGAACTACTTGGTTAAGTTTAGGAAAAAACGACAGGGTTTTTAAATTAAAATAACTACTTCTCTATGTAACTAATGGACACAGTTTCACAACATCAAAACAGTCATATTTCATAAGATATAATACAAACCTGTTAATGAGAATACGTTGTATACTATATAGTTAAGAGAATATAGATCCATATAGCTAACGGACAACAATGTTTTGTGTTTTATTGACTGTTTACACTGAAAGTTTGATTTGTTTAGTAAACTTTTTGGCCTTGCAGTTACAGTCTCCCACCAGTGGGGGTGCTGCAGCCCCCTCAGCGCAGCACCTCTACTCCCAGTGTCCCTGAACATACAATTAAAATATGACGTCTTTGACTTTCAGCAGTCAGCTCCTCTCATGCACAGCCGCTATATTTCACTGTGTAGTCACCACAGACAGTAAAAGGCCCATTCTGAGCCAGGAAACAGCCTGCAGATTGTTGCATGTTGGGATAAT
>JAOVVB010235973.1:0-23176 GCA_028570985.1 Heterobranchus longifilis | reverse complement strand
CTCGCTTCAGGCCTCCATCATTTTTCCTCGTGTCACGCTGTTTTCCGCAAGAGACACTTCATCAGATCCACCACAATGGCATTGTACGTTTCTGCAAACCACGGATACTTTTGTTCCATATGTAGCAGATATCAATATAAGATCATAGCAAAGCGTATATAAATAGCACTTTTTTTCATTTGAAAAACTACAATGCTTCAATGCGGTCGCAGTTTTGTAAATTCAAGTAAAAGTTTAGGCAAGCGATTTAGTTGTTGTCACACGAGTGATTGCACTGATAACAGTGCTTGTCATCCTGATCCATATGGGTCAGTAGGGGCATGCTTTTAATCCAAATCATGATGGGTTTTTTCTAAACCTACCAATGTGTTTTCAGTACCGAAATCACAGAAATGTAGATGTTTTTTTCTAAATTACACCGATATGTTTTCGCTGCCTAAATGCTCAGTGTATCTTTTGTTAATTCGATTTTCCTTTCAGAAACGTGTATTAAAAAACAAAACGAGTCGTTTTTAAAACTTTGAGCAAAAACAAAAAACATTAATTCAGCTCTATTTCTTGTTTTCTGGACCCACCCACCAACAAAAATAAAATACTGAGAGGTAAATAGTTTTTTGTCAAAACAGAAAACAAGAAATTGAGCTGAATTTGTGTTTTTTGTGACTGCATAATGAAAGGCAATGTAACGGAAATAGATGTTATTTTCTAAACTTTCTGGACGTTCTAGCAGGGGGAGCTGGCCCCTACTGACCCATATGTATCAGGATGATAAGCATGTTATCAGCCCATTAAATCGTATGATAACATTCAAAGCGGATGGTTTAGGCAACAAAACTATTCTGGCGACAGACATACAATTTTCACGTCACACATTTAAATAAACAGTATTTTCCCTTGCTCCAAACACACATTTAGAATATGCACCATATAATTTTGGAACCAGCCCTGTAATATTTGGCTCTGCTTTGCTTTGTGCTGGTATTGTCAACTGGTGGCCTTTTGCACACAGAAGAAAGAAGACATGAGGCAGAGGTGAAAAATAAAGGGAAACTGTGTGAAATGTGTGAAATCATTAATATGATCGGCCGAACAGTCAGAGAGAGAGAGCTCCCTCCCACCAGTTGCCTCCTTTGCAAATTCAACATGCTCGCAAACAGCTGCTGATAAGAGCCGCCTCGAGCCGGTGGTATCGGAAAAAACTGCAAAAACTACAGGCGATGGTCAGCCGCAGTGACGCCCTGCAGCCCGCTGTTGGCCTCGGTGTGTCACGGCCCCGAGTCCTTCCTGCCGCCAACAAAATGATAATAGCGTCTCCGTCTCTTTCACAGGGAAAGGTAGACTGATAACGACCAAGCCAGCAGTGTGAGAGGACACTTGTATTTCACTCATCAGGCTGCTCTCTTTTTGTCACACAAACACACACACACACACACACACACACACACACACACACACGTCTGTGGATATAATCTATCGACAGCATCCTTCACCAACTTGACCAGGAGCTTTCAGCAGAATATCGACTGGCACCTCTTTCCTTTTTGGAACGCATCCATTGGCCAAATTTATGTGTGTGTTCATATCCGTAATAGCTTTTACTTTGTAGGTCCACGTCTTCAGATATTCTTGTGATATTTATCCGTCCTGATATTCTTGGCTTAAACCGAATGAGTATTTCTAAGGATGTTTTTGTGCGTGTAATGAATTTATTTTGGGGTCTGGCGACCTGCAGTAAACCCATCTTCAAAAAGCGGATCTAGCCTTCTGCGCAAACCGCATACACAAACACGTGTCACTTAAAATCAGTCGGACATGTGTCTGAATACATCATGTTAAATATTCGAAGACAGGGAAGTTCCTAAAGGGCATGACAACAAAATCATATCACAGACCCGTGCACACAAGTCTGCTGCTTGAAATACATGGATGGAGAAAGTGAATGATTAATCCTCCTTTCCCACAATTCCTCCATCCTTGAGCTTCCATCCCATAATGTCTGATGATGTTTTTGCTTTAAAAAAAAGAAAAAAAGGCATGCATGTCAAGCTGAATGTAGTTTAAAATACATGTACATGGCATTTCAAAAGTTCACAACCAAAAGCACAACTTGTTTTGTTTAAGAATAACAAAAAGTACATGAAAAAAAATCACAAAATATACAAAATACAGGATTTAGGCATTTAATCTTGATTCAGCCGATACATGATGATACATGATGAGCACCCGTAATAAGAAGAGGAGGGAGGAATCGGAAGCGAAAACATTAAATTATGCACAAATGTTATTTTCTCTGTTAATTGATTGAACACGGAGGGAATGCATTTCCATTTTAAATTGATCATTGTCTTCCAAGTCTGACGGAAGAGCTGTAAATGGTGTAAATTATGCATGCATGAATACATGTCACAAACAGGCGGTGTCACTGCACGTATGTTACCGTAAGCAACGAGCGGCAGACTATATCATATTGGTTTTGCACGGGGGTTCGTGACAGAGGCGCCGCTCACTTTGTTAACAAACAATAACTGAGAACGCTCAGGCGTGTAGACAACACACACTACAATGTATTTTTGCACCAAAGCTCGGAATATATGAATGCAAAAAAAAAAAAACATCATATTGCTATAATCTGTCAGCAACTGAATAACAAGAACACAAACATACGATGCAGCGTCTTTGATTTACAAACGCTGCGTGAGAGCACATAACAAAATGCGCCAAAATAACACATCCAGGCCTGTTTGTCAAACAATATGCCGGAGAGCATCTTTATTAAAACATTTCAATGGATGCCCAAGATGTTTGTTGTTTGCACGTGCAGTCACAGTCACTGCAGAAATCCCTTAATGCGTTCTACCCTGCCTTTGATAATCCCTCATTGAATCTTTTGTACTGTAGTTGTAGTAATACTTTATAATCCCTCTCCGTGTTGCTTGTGATGTTTCCACGATAAAATAAATAAATAAATGCGAGAAAAAAAACCCAAAACACTATACTGTATATAAGCTTCCATGCCTATATTAAAGTCAGGCGGGAAAATCCATTCTGATCATTCCACAGTGACATTGCAGCGCAAACCGCGTGTAAGCCTTTGGTGAATAAAGAAGAAGCAAATGACTATACTGTGACATAAAAGCAATTTTTATTTCCAGGTAGAGATAATGTGCCGCAGTAAAAGGTGAAATTGATATTGCAGTTGTGTCACAAATAAGGGGTTAGAAAATAGCTTCATCACAGCTTTCATTGTAGAAAGGAATTATGTAAACTAGTTTGAAATTCCTGCCAGAACCATCCAAACCACACAGCAGTGTAGTCATGGGCATCTGATGATACTGGCAGCGCACTCAGTGGAAATACAGACACATATTTAATACACCTACACAGACAGGAGGCATGCATACAAACACACGGGCACGCGTACAAATCCTTGGTTGAAATGTCAGCAATGTACAAAGGAAAGCATCCACTGTAATGCAGCAGGGCTGTAGCTGAAGGTAAATGCGTGAGCCCGCTGCCAAAGTTATCACACGATTTAATGCGCTAACAACATGCTTATCATACTGATACGTATGGGTCAGTAGGGGCTGGCTCCCCACGCTAATCAGTTAAATTCTAAACTAAAGATATTAAGTTGATTTGACTGGAAATGTTTATTTGTTTTGAATCATTACAATTGACCTCGACTTGTCTTCTCAAGTTCAGTCAACTAAAGGATTTAAGTACAACTGAATTTATGAAGTTTATTTTGACTGGAAAAGTTAATTTATTTTGAATCATTACAAAATTACGTCAACTTGTCTTCTCAAGTTCAGTTAACTTAAAAAAGTTGGGCAACACGGGGACTCACTTTTTTAAGTTGAAACAAAAAGTGTATTTTTTACAGTGTAGAAGGTCCAGGTTTCACTTTAACTAAACAAAAAACATCTACATTTCCGTGACTGTCGTTATGTTTAGGCAACAAAACACGTCAGTACGTTTAGAAAAAAAACATTTCCATTTCCGTGACTTTCGTTAGGTTCAGGAACTGAAAACATGTCGGTACGTTTACAAAAAAAAATCTACATTTCCATGACTTTCGTTAGGTGTAGGCACCAAAAACACGTCAGTAGATTTAGAAAAAACATCTACATTTCTGTGACTTTCGTTTAGGAAGTGAAAACACGTCGGTAGGGTTAGAAAATAACAGCATGGTTTGGATGTTAAAATGTCAGCCCATTCAATACGGTAATAACCACCTTCTAGCAGGGCCAGCATGCCCCTATTAACCCATATGTATCAGGATGATAAGCACACATATCAGCACAATTAATCGTGTGACAACATCGGAATCGAATGTAAAGAAAATGGTATCCACACTGGCAAAAAAAAAAAAACGACTGAAATCTGCTACAGCTCCCAAAATGATTGACAGATCTTTTCATTCGGGGACTAACACTACACATGAGCTGTATTTAAATTATTAATGTTTTCTAATGCTGTTGAAGAGTTGTTTACATCGGGAATCCTTGTAAACACGGCAGCAGATTTTGCCAGTCGTTTCAGTTTATGATCAGTTAAGAAAATGACAAATCTTTCATTTCAAGTCAAACTGTTCACTTATGTATATGACAACGGAGTTTTCTAGACATTAATATGACTCATTTGCATCTAATCTCTTATTGACAAATCTCCAGAGCGCTGTGTCAGTGCTGGAGTAGTTTTCCCTCTGGGTTAAGGGGGAAAAACACTTGTTTGTATTTCTTTTAAACCAATTCACAATTGTGTTGTTGGTTGGATCAATCACTCACAGGACCTTCACCCAGGAGACCAGAGTTCAAGTCTGTGTGTATCAACATGTGCAACTGTCACACAGAAGTAGCGATTTTTATGTCAATCCCTGTGTTTTTTTACTAACCACACCAAGTTGTTGCCTAAACCTACCGAATTAGTCTCGTTTCACATTAATCGCGACATGGTCATTGGTTAATGTTGTCGTTCTGATATATTTATTTATATATGATTTGAGATAGATACAGAAAAACCGATGAAGTCCATCTATCCATCCATCATGGATGAGTAGCTGAGATAAGGCGGGCTTTACACATTGGAAATACTGTATTCGGAACTCTACTGCTATTTCAGGAGTTCAACACTCCACAGTACGCACGCCACCCGTCTCCCATCTTTCAAAGAGCGTGCACACTTGCTCGCACACATAAACGCACACGTGCACACAAACACACAAAAGAAGAAGTGGATGAAGGAGAAGACTTCAGCAAGCTGACAAGCAGAAGATTAATCCATCTTTCCCAGCCAGTCCCACCCACTCCCTCCCTCCTCGCGTTTCTCTTTCCAGCCTCATTGTTTTCAATAAAGTGTCAAGACTGGCCATTTTATAATCACATTTGTGACTTGGGATCTGGGATTCAGATGCAATCAATGTCTATTAGAATCACAGGGTTATTGATTGAAAGAGGAGAGATGGTGTGAGCGATCTCTCTCATTTCCATCCGCACTCTCTTCCTCTCACATATTGTACACATATTTACATAATGCAGAAGCTCCGCTCTGCACATTACTGTCTACAGGTTGCTGCTATTTATTTTTTTTTTTTCCCGCTGGCAGTAACAGGAGCATCTTTCAAACAGAACAGATGGAAAGGAAATAAGAAATCAGCCTAAAGAGAGCCCTTAAAATGCTAATTGGTCAGAATAGTTCATCCCCGCCCTATCCATTTGTTAAGTTACTGCTACTTTTTTCATCCTATCAGTGTACATTTTGCTGTCGTATCTCCATATTTCTTTTTTTTTTTCATAAATCAATGCTGTCTGTCATCCACCACGTCTATCTGTGGATTTAACAAGTATTTAACCAATGAAAAAGACTGACTTCATCTGAGGTAAATAGCTCGATAAAATGTTTTCAAATTAGCCTTTTTTTCATTTCCTGAAAAGTAATGGTTTTGGACGTACAAGGTGTTCATAGTATTTTGTTGGATTATTTGTATTATTTGAAAGGACCTTTTTGTCAGGACCCTAAATTCAAGAAATTGTTGTGAGGGATTATTATCACATGAACTGAAGTTCAAGAAAATATTGATGTTATGTGTGTTTGACAAAAGTGTGCAGTTGTGTATTTCAGCAACAAGATAAAATATTGAGTGTATGTGTGTGTGTGTGTGTGTGTGTGTGTGTGTGGGGAAAGACTATAAAGCATTGATAAAGAGTAGGGAGCTGGTGCTTTTTGTGCTCTTCCATGTATTCCTTACAGTACTATTAACCCTATACAGCTCTTTCTCTCTCTCTGTGTGTGTGTGTGTGTGTGCGCGTCCGTCCATCCGTGTGTGTGTGTGTGTGTGTGTGTGTGTGTGTGTGTGTGTGTGTGTGTGGGTGTGTGTGTGTGTGTGTGTGTGTGTGTGTGTGGATGAGTAGGATGATTGTCTGTATCTATTTTAAATTTGGGAAATGAGTCTTTGTTGTGACAGAAGTGGAGTACCCATCATTTTCCTGTGCGTGTGTGTGTGCGTGCGTGCGTGCGTGTGTGCGTGCGTGTGTGCGTGCGTGCGTGTGTGTGTGCGTGCGTGTGTGCGTGGGAGAGAGAGAGGCCGATAGACCGACAGAAAGAAATGAAGAGCGACATTTGTTATGACAGAAGCAGAGTACTCATTTTGTCGTACTGTGCAGGGAAGTGTGTGCGTGTGCATGTGTGTGTGTGTAACCTTTTGTCATTTAAGCACTCAATCTTAACTCACACTGTATCTGCAGGATTCAGATGATGCTGCCAGATGATATTTAACCCCCTAACCTTGGATACAGCGATAAAAGACGCACGGTACTCCACAGCTGTCACACTAAACTTAGCTGATAGACGGATGCTGATCTTGAGGGAGATGTATCACTCAACACGTGTTTTTTTTTTTCTCTCATTAATATGTTGGAACAAATTACCATTTCAGTCAACACTGGGCTCAGTGATTTGAGAAACCCCGAAACAGTTGGACATGTGGCAGTTGGTGGCTCAGCAGGATGAGGCTCTAAGGCTACGTTCACATTACAAGCAAATGGCCCAAATCCATTTTTTTTTTTTTTTTTTTTGCTCTCATGTGACACGGATCAGATTTTTTCACAGTAATGTGGGCACAGAAATCAGATTTTTTTCCAATCATCACATGTGGTCCTAAATCCGATACATATCTGATCACTGGCCATGAAGTCTGGCTTACCGGAAAAACAGCGCCTGGGTGAAGCCTCTGGGAAATCTGCCCGGAAACAGGAAGTGTATGTCCCGTTCTCAAAGTCCCGTCGCTACGGGAAACGACAGTCTCCGAGCTATCAATCTACACGCTGAAAATGACAGGTTTTGAAGATTTGGATGGTGTAATAAGACAGGCCTGCTCTGTTCTTTCAGTGAATGTTTGTAAAGATCTACAAAAAATATGTTTACATCATTTTCGTGGAGGTGTTCCACCGAAACAGGTTTCCTATTTTGCAGATGCACCGTCGGGGCGTGGCATCGCCCAGGACGATTGTGATTTTTTTAAGGAAATACAAACAGGTCAGGGAGTTTTTTCTCTAGACTTTCCCCCAGCGTGGACACAGCGCTGTGGAGAGAAGTCTGGCTACGTGAGTAGCGGGCGAGTCACTCACCCGCCCCTCTGAACTGAGTTTCTGGCGCTGTCAGATGTAGTTAAAAGTAGCCCTTGACATCCATCCAATTTTGGGTAAAATCTCAAAATCCCACCACTCCTGGCTCCGACTCTGCATCCACACACACCTCTGTACAGCCATTGCTCCACAAAAAGCCGGAATTCAAAATCTGTCTCTCTTTCTCCTCATCCTCATCCTCATCCTCATCCTCATCCTCATCCTCATCCTCATCCTCATCCTCATTATCATCTGCTCACAAATTCACCGGCTTCCACTCTAATGAAACCATAAACGCTGACTCCCATGTTTACTTCCGTGCGAGAGCGTGCTGCGTGTGACGTCGTTGTTATTCTTCTTTTGCGCATGCGTGTCATTTTTAGGACAATGACCAGAGGCCTGTTCCATAAAGGGAGTTTGAACAAATAAGCCAGGATTATTTTGTCTTGTTATAGTCTGACTCAGTTGTCTCGTTTCCATAAAGTAAATGTTTCCCAGCTTAAATAATATTGTATATTTTAAAGACAGTTATGCATGGCTGTGGGTTTTTGAGGTCAGTAGAATTTTGTAGGACAGAAAGTCTATTGAACAGATAAACAAGGTTGAACAGCTGGGAAAGGGGACTGGCTTAGTATGTAACGCTTATGTGCTGAGGTCCTCAGAAAACTGTCCCCTATAAGGCTAAACTGCAGGGAAAAGACGCATATAGACCTGCGTCAGAAGGGACAGATATAGTTTCTTCAGGTTATAAAGGAGGGTAAAAACCACCGGAACCGGGTCTAGCAAGCTAGCAAGCTAGGTTAGTGTTTCCCTGTACCATCTGGGGCCAACATCTATGTAACATCTGTAGCTGCCACAGCTTTGTGCTATTTTCTTTGTACCATCTAGAATTAGCCAAGATATCTGTGTTGAAGACTTCTTTTTTTCTGTAATAAATACTTGTATCAGCAAAGTGGCCCTCGCTTCAGGCCTCCATCATTTTTCCTCGTGTCACGCTGTTTTTCGCAAGAGACACTTCATCAGATCCACCACAATATGACTTTCCTTCTGTCCGTTCAGTAGATCTAGAATGTGCAGTCATTTCCAGACAATTTGTGCAAAGCCTTTCAATCTTACTGTGAATAGAAATGAATGCATTTCTGCAATATTAACTTCAGTAAGTGATTAGTAAGTGATTACTAAAGTAACAAAGAAATAAATTAACACGTAAAACAAAGGTTGACCCGAGAACTGAAATCATCTGTGCGACCCTCTCTGGAATCATCAAATACATCATTGTCGAGAAAATATGTAAAAGTAAAAGCTTATGCTGACTCTACGTGATGAGCAGACACACTGCTCTGTGCTGGCTGACTGAGCAATTTGTGCCGCCCAGTCAAATGGCTACCAATCATCATATATTGTGGGCTTTACTCCACAAAGTTTTACAAGTCTGCTCTTGTGTAAAATAAGCTTAGTCTAAAATATGAATGCACTTCCCATCTCAGTTTGATAAATGTGTGTTTCCTACCTTTCTGTCAGCCTCTAGTTTCAAATCATTTTAGCACAATAATCCAAATCAACTTACTGAAACTGGAAACTTCTGTCATGAGAGACAAGAATACTGTTCAATGCGGTGGATTTCTTGTCTTTGGTCAAACTTTGTCTATATTATAGTTCTGTTGAAATACAGTAAAGAGTAGAGACTGATTAGAAAACATCCACACTAGATGTTAGCACCAGCCCAACCTTGATCAGATCTTATTATCTGTTAAATAAGACGTTATACAACTAGAGACCATCTTGTGATGGGATCGCACCAGCCGCGACGCCAAATCGGGCTGTAATGTGTGTGTGGGGGCTTCCCTACTTTCTACCCCTCTACTTCCGGCACCCTTGCTTGGACCACACCCGTCTGGCTTAATTGTGATCTCAACTACACACCTGTAAAGTTTCGTGACTGCATTTTGCACGGTTGTGACGGTATCGATGTGACAACATCGACACATTCTCACTCCAAACTCTTCAAATATGGCAGCTTGGTCAGGATCCCTTGGCATCACTTTTAACACTCTGGTCCTGTCCTGTGTGTGAATGATCCATCCACCTCCCCACCCGCCCACCAGTGAGTGTCTTTTAAACCATGACGCCTCATCTCCGTGTTTTAAGCACAGTGGTTTGCTCTCATACTGAAGCTGTCAGACTCTCAGGGCCACTGACCAAGCTGCCGTATTTGAGGAGTTGGGAGTGAGAGTGGATTGGACAAAATATGTCAGCAGACAGACAGACAGACAGACAGTATATAAACACCTGGCAAAGTACTCAAAGTGGTAGTTCCCGCTACAGTAGGTATCTTCAGGACCACATTTTGCCATGACATGCACGCACACACGCACACACGCACACACGCACACACGCACAAAAAAGCACAATCAAGTCAAGTGTTGCTTGAACACATGCGGCAGTGCAGATTTGAACACATACACACATTTACAGAAGTTTATGCAAATGAGTGAAAGAAGGAAGTCCACTGAGCATTTCTACTGTGCTCTCTTATACATTGAAATAGATCCGTTGTGAAGTTAAAATTGAAAATTGTCACAAAGGGAGACCCATCACTTATTCAGTAAGCCTTAAATGACCCATTGAAACTTCACTCAAAGTCATTTTCATTTCACAGAGGCATAATTCCCCTCACTGGCATCAGTGATTTTTTTTCTGTGTAGCATTTCAGCCGTCGGGTTTAATCATTGGGTGATAAAACAACAACTGGTAATATTTAATTACATAAATGACTTTGTAAAAAGCTGCAGATAGGGGATAAAATGCAGCAATCATCTCTCTGTGTGTCAGTGGAGGTTGAAACTCTTAGCTAATGAGCCGTGGGTTGAGCCGGAGTCCCTGGGCAATGGACAATTAACCAGGAGACTCATCTCAGACTTTCTTTTCTTTTTCTTTCTGTCTTTCTATTCTGGGTAAATGTCTGAGAATGTGGAGTGCACTGTGTGAAGTCATGTGTTGAGCAGCGCTATAGTCTCTGTGTTAAGCTCATTAGACAGAAGACCTCTTGCTCACAGCAGAGAGCGAGGGAGAGAAAGTGCGTTCGTGTTGTGTGGTCAAACTGTCCCTCGAGTGCCGAGAGAGGGTGGAGGAATCAGAAGAGGGTGGGTGTTTTAAGATAATACAGCTCTTGTGTTTTGACTTCATGATAAATATATAGGTTAACCAAGGATCAAAGGTCCTAAAGGTTTTTACAAATCAGTGAAGGAGGAAAGAGTATTTATTGGTATTATTTTCCAACCCTATTTCTCAAAAATTACAGTCACAATCTTGGAAAAGATAATGCCACTTGTTGTTTGTTTTTTTACCAACATAACAAGTAAATGATTATATTTAAGTATTTCCTAAGTCTTCCCTACAATATTCACTCCTTCTACAAATATGAATGAAGAATGTTTCGCATGTTTATGTTGAGGCAACTCAAAGCACATCATTAAGGTGATGAAAGGATTGAGGTCTATGGAGACCGTCCTACAAATCTGCAGGAGGAGGAGGTCGGGGTGGTTGGCTGGGTCAACAAAATGTTTTTTTTAAAATTATGACCTCAGTCATATACCCTAACCTTAGTGAAGTCATTTTTCTGCCTACCCAAACCGTAACCATGTGCAGTGTCAGATCAATAAACTGTTTTATTTTTGCAACGGTGATTCGTAGCTGTTTTAGAAGAGATAGGGCGTCAGATCAGAAAAAACGTGTGTTGTTCAGGAGGGCATATTTTGTCATTTAATTTGGAGGAGCGGTGAGTCTTGGTTAAATATTCTAAAGTGTTTACTTTTTCTATGTTTATCACAATGTTTTAGTAGCCTAAAACCAACAACATTTGGGTGTTTCCAGTGAACATAACCCATGCAGTAATTTTGATTCCTCCAAATTGTATCTGGCAAATCAAATTAGTAGTATGTAAGTGTATTTTGTAGGAGACAGATATTGGAAAATATAACAATATGAATGTTAATTGGCACAGATTGAACATGAATATCCACCTCACAGTTGTAAAACTCATAAATGGCAATGACATCATAATAACAGTGACACACTGTGATGCATTTTGTCGATGATTTTAAACCGTGCAGCTCAACACGAGCGAGCAGGCAGGAGCATAATGTCTCGTACGGACAAAGGAGACGTAATGTTATGAGGATCGGACCTGGGACCCGTCTGTGCTCAAATGGCCTCTCTTAGGTCTTTTCAACCCTGCTACTGCAAATGTTATACATGCATTAAATATTGTTACATGACATTTAGCATGACATTTTCTCTTGAATAATTAAGTACCACAAGTCCATAAATCTTGACCGTGCCGGGCTCACTTTGCAGTTACTCCCTGGCAGTATTACGGCCATGCTGACCAAAGGCTTCTCTTCCTGGTTAATTAATCAAGTGATGTAAGCTGAAAAGGGAAAATAAAAATCATAGCTCATAGTGTCGTTCTCCAGCACATACTGGAGTTTTAAACTAGCCATCCTTTGGTTTTATGATTCAATAAAAAAAGTGAGATGGTGGGTAGGTTAAGAGAAGAAAAAGAGGGAAAGGGTTAAAAGGGGCAGACAGGAGTGGACGTGGGAGAGAAAGAAGTGGAGATAAAGGAAGAAGAAGAAGAAGAAGAAGAAGAAGAGGGGGGAGCAGGAAGTTATGAGGATAAGAAGTAGACGGGAGAAGAAAATGGTGGCTCTTATGTTATCTTCTGTTATTACTTCATTTTCTTCTCACAGACTCCCTCTCTCTCCGACAAAAGATGCAATGGTGACACACATCATGAGTTCAGAGTTATTCATTTGAAAAGCAATGACGCAAGCTCCTTCTTGAAATAACTTGCACCACAGTCACAGCAAGAGGTACGATTCTCTGTAAATTTAAACACTGTAAAAATAAAAAATAAATTAAAAAAGATCTCTTTTCCTATAAATATGTCATAGTCTGTGTAGGAAGAAGCAGGTGAGAATGTGCTTCCATTATTATTAAATTAATGTGATAAAAAAGGCTGCTGAGCAACACAACAGGCAGCCATATGTTGTGAGTCTTGGAACAGTGCAATATAATTTATCTATTTATTTATTTAGTACATGCAATACTTCATTTAACCCTGATCCAGTATATGTTTTATACATATTTTGGCTACTGAGAAGTTACGCTGGAGTTGCTCAAAGGCACACTGGTGCTAGATGGGGTAGCCTACTTGGTGTTATTTTTATTATTGTCATTAGTTTATTACTATTATTTTTTGTAGTTTGCTTGTTTTTCCTTTTCCTGTTTTTCCTGCTTCCTTGCTTCTTGTCCTCCTTTGACTTGGATTTTTAATTCCATATTTTTTGTTGTACATTGTGATGTAATGTTTACTTCTGTGGACACCAGGAAGAGTAGTTGCTACCTTGGTAGTGGCTAATGGGGATCCAAATAAATTAATACAAATAAATAATCAATATAAACCCAAGAAGTTTTGTTATAATATAATAAAAAGCACAACATATTAAGAAATAACCCCCCCCATTGTTGCAGCACTTGGTGGTATTTTATAAGCAAAAGTTTTCAGCTATTGTATAACTTAATATTCCACAGTGCATTTTATTTTCAACCCAGTAGCAATTTATAGGAGTAGGTGTCACCTGTCAAGAGCTGGACATTTGATATGTCATTTTATAAAGGAGGTCTAGTGTTTTTCTGTCTGACAGGTGTCATTGTCTTAAAATGGTTCTCTCCCAACTCTCCTCCGTCTCTTTTTTATACCACTGGGTTTAACTTTTCAGGCCAGGACCCAAACTGGGTAAATTCAGTTTCCTGCCACGGGACTCAAATCAGAACAATGCCACATAAATGAAGCCACTTTATTTCAAACTGAAGAGCGTGCACTCAGTAACGGCTATCACGGTATCACCAAAGAGCGCCATCCAATTACTGCCAGATATTATAATTCACATCAGCGCTCGTATTATGTGAGGAGGTCCCGACTGAGTAATTGTGTTCGATCATTTTGGGACCGTGACTTTGGGACGCAGTACTCTTGACATACTGCAAAACACTAATACCTTTCGGCTCCTAAGCTATAGTTTAAGAGGCACTCCTGTGTGATGTACACTGTTCTACAAAAGTACGAATCACAATCCTTAATATTTAAAGATAATCAATATTTCATCACGATCAAATTCAGGTGAGATCACATGGAAAAAAAAAAGAAAGAAAAATCCACCCTAAAATATGTCTGATGCTGTGTGTTTTGAAGTTTTCTGAACCCATTTTGTATTTGTATCATCTTCATTCATGATTTATTTTGAATTTAAATTCGTTGAAGTAACAAAATGGCACATCCCCTGGCCACAGAGAACACATGACTCTGTTTGTGCAATGAAGCTCGAAATAAATACTCAAAGCTGCAAGTAGCCAAAAATTAGAGTTTAGGGTGACAAAGATAAATCCAACACAGTTTCCATTTAAGCAGCTTATTAGAGAAAAACAAAACACTCATTTTGACTGTTGGCAAATGGCTCGATGTGAGATGATCCACTCTGACCTGTGAGGTTATGAATAACAAAACACTCTGCAGAGAGGCTTCTCTCAGGGACTATCCCTTCCTTAAATCCATTAGTTACAGTACGAGAAGGCTTTTCTTCTCCATGCTCCGACTGCTTTCTTAATGCTGCGTGTGTGTGTCAGCTCCTTTGTGTTCTTTCTTTGTACAAATGACTAAATTACAGGTACCATTAAAAATATGACAGAAAACGATTAAATTGCCACATGCAGATACACTTTGTTCCCGAGCTTTTTCGTTCTTTGTTTCTTTTTGTCCTTTCTTTTCACGCTTTAAACTGATGAAGTGTTTTTCAAAAGAATATTATTCAAGTCCTTTTGTAGCCTGTGTGTGAGTGTGAAGAATAGTCACTTTTAGCCTCTGTGCACGTGCACGTGCACACACGCACGCACGCACGCACGCACGCACACACACACACACACACACACAGATAGTGTGTGCAGGTCTGTTTTTGTTCATTGTTCACTTTTATCTTATGATAACACAACAGGGGAGGATTCAATATCCGATTTATCAGATTTTACTGTCTTTTATCTGGATTAGGGATTAAAAGATTAGAGCAAACACTAATACATAATCTGATTAAGCTATTTCATTATTACACTTACAAACCACACACTGTACTCATATTGTTGTGGTATTGTACATCGAGTGCAGCCGGTCAAACATTTCTGAGAGCTTGTAGCTTGTAGTAAATTGCTACATCAGTGTTGATTAAACAAAAAAATGCTAATTACTACATCTCTTTCTTCAATGCAAAGTATTTAGTTATTGCAATACTGATGACATTTATAGATGTTCTGCAGTCTTTCTCATATGTTTTCAAACCACTTACAGATCCTTTAGCATGTACATATATGTAGTGTGTAGACATCCCAGTCACATTTTGCTGCAGCAGGTGTTTATGTGACAGATTTGTCAGCGTGATAGTGTCACAACGGTGCAAGACGCAGACAGGAAAATGTACAGGTGTGTAGTTGAGATCAAAATGAAGGCGAAGTTCAAAGATGGGCATGGTGTGAGCAGTTCAGAAATGGGACGGTCGTCACTACATTACATGCAATTGTGCACCAGTCCATTGAGAACAATCATGCTCTCCACCTTTTGGCCTAAACAGGTTTTAGCCTGGCACTTTCAAAAGAAACCGTCTTTAATGGCAAATTTAGGAACACTAGGCTACCCTCAGATTGAAAGGTCATTTCACTCCACTTCACAATAAGCAGGATGGTAACTGCTTCAAAAGAATCAACAAACTTTGGATCCCATCTGAGGCAAAAGGAATTCTTCATCAGACCTTGAGAGGCTTGAAAATCTCAGTTCACCTCTCACTCTTACTTTAGTTATTGGCTCTTTGTTATTTCTTGTGTTGGCCTCTCTATCATTCCCTTTCTTCCTCTCTCTTGCTCTACCTCTTTCACACTTTTTCTACAATTTGTTTCTCTCTCTATCGTAAGTAATTCCCCCAATCCACCTAGCCTCATTCCCACCTCTGTGAATAACTACACACACGCACGCACGCACGCACACACGCACATAGTGCTATCTGGTTTTGTGTGCATGTGCCATAGACAGATCTCAGCATGTGGTGCTAAAGGCTGTTGAATGCAAGGTGCACTCATCATGCAACCACAACATAGAACAGATATGCAGGTATGCATGTGTCACAAAAACTACATTTCCACCCAGCAGCCTGGTTCAGTTCAGTTCAGTTTGTTGCACACTAGAGCGGTTATTTTTGCATTTCCATTGTCGGAAGTTGTGGATGGTATTCCATTCCATCCCGTTTTTTCGTCACCCCTCTTGTTGAGGTATATCTGGTACTAAAAGGCGGAGCTAGAAACACTGCAGTGCATTTGATTGATAACCCCACCTACATTTTAACCTACATTCAAGAGTACTGTCTGCGGTGGAAACGCAAAACAGATCTAGGGTTTAGGTACCTGCAGGTACAGTTTATAGGGGGTTACCAAAGGTACGATACGTGTTTTGTGGAAACGCAGCTTTAGAGAAAAACCTCAACTCTCAATTAGCAACAATCTCTTGCTGAAAAGTTAGTTAGTTCTGGAGTAAATCATTTTACAACTCTCTGTCTTCACAATTAAGGAGACAGGAAATGTGAATGTAATAGCTGGAGTTTGCTAACCATGTTCATGGCTCCAATAATAATGGGATGCCTGCACTCGTGTATTTTTTTTTTCTAATGTGTGGGTGTTTCACTGGCGTTGATGAAGACAAAAGTACCACTACAAAACGAGTACATGGAGCAAGTTTTTTTTTTTTTTGCTTTTAGGTTTAAAAAGAACTCAGGAAGTGAAAGATGTTACAAATGTACTAATGTGTTAAAGGATGGACAGGGAGAAAAATAAGCTTCTCTCAAACAGTAATCCATGTTTTTTTCTTTAAAAAAACAACAACAACAACTGGAATTGCAAAAGCTCGAACATGTAATTCAGCACATATAATGGACCATTATCATAAAGATACAGACCCGCTGCTTTTATGTCATTTTCTCCATGCTCATCCATATTTTCTCCATCTCGCCGTCTCTCACAGTGGGAGGCAGAAAATGCTCCAGAGTAGCAACACTGCTGTTCTAAATGACCAAACTGTCCTCGTTCCATGTCAGCAGAGTGGGAGAAACTTGGTAGCATTCATGCATTATCCAAAGATTTTTACACACATTGGCTAGCACGTATAGACATACCAGATAAATGGAAATGTAGGCTCAATTAGCTATTTCAAGTTTCATATTTGGAGTGGCTTTTAGGCTAAGATGAGATAAGGCTTTATTGATCCAGAGATGGGGATCAGGTGTTGCAGCAGCACAGAGACAAAAATAAGTACAGATAAATAGGGAAGTAAAAATAAAATAATAAAAATGAGAATAAATAAAATAAGAGGTATGTACAACTAACAATAGAATTAAAAATATGACCTATACAAGAGCAATTAAAGACAAAGTTACAAGGTAAAGTGACATGGTCTGTACTGTATAGGTTTTATAGTTCCTTTAAATCAAATTATTGTAGTTTTTCATCCATTTTGGCAGCTGTTATTGCGACATGTCTGCAGCTCTTTTTACCAAAAGATATTGTAGTTTAAAAGATATTGCTGTTACCTCCAACTTGTAGTCACACTTTTTTTTTTTTCTGCTCCTTGTGTGAATAATCTGTGCGATCGTGAGCATAAGCACGAGAAGCTGCACTGCACAGTCTTCAGCTTCTACTTACGCCTCTGTGGTTGCAGGAGGAGTTCAGGTTCATCACTGAAGGACAACTTCCCATTAATTCTTAATCATCGCTCTTCCTTATCAGTGCAAGGTTTCACTCTGACGGTCTGTCAATTCCAAGCTCCTTTCTGTGATCTTAAGGTCGCCCTCATCTGCCTTTTTGCACTAAATTGACTAAATGTCTAAATTGCTGATGCTATTTGGAAATGTGTGTTATGTACTGTAAACGCTCTCCTCCTTATACGACACATGGTGATGCAATAATTAAGGATTTTCTATGGTAGTCTTTTTTTCTGTGAGCCAGCCTGCCCTACATCATGTAGAGAGCACACCATCACTCTCTGCAGGACTTTCCCCAGCTGAGCAGAGTGCTCCGTCAGATTTAGCACCACAGTAAAACCCATCTAAAAATGCAAAAAAGGAGTGAATTTAATACAATGAAGCCATTCACTTTAAGCCATGGCAACAGTAGCAATGCTCTGTACCCACAGTGCAGGTAAAAGTAGTGAAATCGAAGTCCTTCCACACAGCTGCTAGATTCCTATTATCAACTATATACTCAGTTTTCAAGATCAGAGCACAAAAACTCTGTATATACAACATTTAATCCAGAGGAGATGACTACATCTATAGTTTAATGAGAATCCATATTTAGAAGAAAACAACAAACAACTTATTTTATATATTTCTGGGGAAGAAATTGATCTTCTAAAAGCAATAACATACCAGCAGTAAAATCATTTGTGTTGCAAGAAAAAAAATATTTGTATTAAAGTTGGAAAAAAAAAAAAGAAACTACAAAGGCTGGCCAAAACAAAATTGCTGTGTGTAAACACACTTAACAAAGCAGCACTCCTAATTCAGAATAAATGCATGCAGGGGGACTCTAATATCATATCAATGCTTCCTGATAGCAGTGCAAGATATATAACACTCATACACTACTTACCAGGTTATATCCTTCCAGCCTTACTGGCAGCTCAATGCTACCATCACCAGCTGAGTGAGTGTGTGTTTTTGTGTGTACCTCATACATCATGTTAAGAGGCTATTTCTATAGATCCAGCCTAGCTGTGGCACCATGTCTAACCCTAATCACCCTCTGTCTCTGACTGTCTGTCTCTGGATGTCCCTCTCCCTCTCTCTTTCTCTACCTCACTCTGACTCTTCCTCGCAAATAATGGCACCAGTCTAGTGCCTGGGTCTGTTGAAATTACCTCACCACCCATCACCACCCATTACCTTTCCCAGAGTCCTCCTAACCAACCCAATTTCAGCAACCCCAAGCCCACCAGAACAGCTACAAAAAGTTCTTTGCACACAGAGCCAAAGTCATTGGATGTGCTTTAGCCTGAACACCAAATACTCATTAAGCTAACGCTCTATCATTAAGCACATCGTACAACGTTATTAATCTCAGAGGAGCCTTAAAAAGGCTTTTACTGGGAGAGAAAGCGAGCCAGCTGCCATTTTTTTTTTTTTTTAGCTGCTACACAGTCTGAATGCCCGTATATCACAGCCAGTAAGATGGTGAATAAAAAAAACCTGTAAATGAAAGGCCTCCTGTCGGAGATCATCATAAAGCATCGCAGCACAAATATAACAACATTCAATTATTTCCAGATATAAAGGCTGCAGCTCACTGGTGTTTAAACTCGGAGTTTAGTTGGGTTTACTATCTCCTCTATCTGATTCTGATTCAAAGACTCCCTTTTACAGACTACACATAAAAGTGTCAGGATTTCCCATTCAAATGAGCTGCCAGCTCCACAGTAGCACTACAGTAATCATAGATGTGGTCATAACTGATATCAAGAATAAAATCCATATATGCCTAGTAGATGTCTAAAAAAAAAGTTGGCTTTTTAACATAGATTTTTAGACTTTTTAACATGTCTAGACATCATTTGACCTGCAAATCCCTAAAAACCTTGCTTATCATTCTCTACCAGATGTGGAATGTGAGTCCTGTCTCTGCACACTCCCATGATCCTTCAGATATGAATGTTGCATTCAAGGTCCACCCCCCTCTTGAAGGAGTGATGAAATGGATATGACACTGCAAGTTCACGGGGTCGAGGCTTGTTTGGCTGTGTCTGTGGATTAACAACAACCTGTGCTCAACATTTGTCCCACTGGAACACTAACAACTTTCTAATGTGATTTGATCCGACGATAGCTGTCTTATTTCTAAGCATCCTTGTCTCTTGTTCTTTCCCATCTGTCACTCTGTTGCTCTGCAGATTATTAGTGGGGTCTTACACTGTCTCCTCTGTGATATACCAACTGGTACTGTCTAACAAGGGGAGCATGTTTCATGATACTAAGCACCACAAATTCCTCAGTGAGGTGTTGGGCCACCACTAGTGTCCAGACGAGCTTTAGTGCTCCTTGGCATTGATTCCCCAAGTCTCTGCTGGAGGGATCATGAGCATCATTCTCCAAGAGATGTTCCCTCATTTGATTTGATTCTGAAGGACAAACTTGCAGAGTGCACCTTGTAGTTGGATCAGATCACATTCCCACCACAAACAAATTGTTCCAGAATTAGTTTATGCTGGACCAAGACCAAGTCTTGTTTTGGTCTGTACCTGGGTACAATTGTTTCTTCAGATCTTCTCAAATGAAAAAGCCCTAACACACTGACCCAAAATCTTCAATTGGAGTCCAATTAGATTGAGAGCTGGTGACTGCAAAGGCCATATAACATATTTATAGAATTTTCATACTTAAATCATCAAATCATTAAGTAGCCTTTTGTGCCCTTTAGGATTTATTATAAGTTTCTCCACTCATGTATTCAGATTTCTTTCTTTAATTTATTGTAGAATAAATATATTTTAAGGATTTTAGGATTTCTCAATTTTAATGATTAAGAAGAAATATAACGATGAGGAATGATACATGGGACTAAACTATGTATCAGGACTGGTGTCTGTGATGTTACCTCAAACACAGTTAGCTTGTTGTTGCCAAGAAACAACTTAGTACATTCCTAATATTCCAACCCTCTACACCCATCTACACTTAAGCAACTTTTTGTTATTTTTGTTCTCTTGTCTTTTCCTTCCTAACTCCTTTTCTCTTCTTCTCTCCCAAACAGAAACATTGTACGGGCCTTTTCAGTTTTATTTTTTATTGTAATCACATGTTGACTTTGACTCCCCGATGCATAGCAGACATTTCCTTCTCTGACCTTGAGACCGAATCAAAACATGGTCATAGAATTGCAAAATGTCATAAAATATATTGGCATCAAAGGGAAAATAAACCAGTTGACCTTTTGGAGTTCTGAGCTTTCTGAAAGAGACTGATGGCATTAAGATTTGTTTAGATGTTATGTTGCCCAAGAGGAGGCTCGGCTCAAAAGTTTTCTTCACCACAAAGTCAACAGCGGATAGAAATGGGCTGTGAAGCTCTGACAGGCTAATTGGTAAAAGTAAACACTCTCCTGCTTTTTTCCCCTCTCATATCTTACTTCATCCTCTGCTTGCCTGTCTTTTGTTTGTAGGCTACTTAACTTTGCACAACAAGGACCCAAGCTCAGGATTTCTCAATTTCAACTAAATCAACAACGGAAACAGATGGACTGTGAAGCGATGTGAGGCCAACTCCACTAAAACAAACCCACTTCTCTCTATCCCACAATGCTCTTGTCCCCTTGTCTGTTCGTATCTTACTTTGCACAATGAGCTACAATTAAAACAATCAGCTGCATTCATGATTGCGACATTAAACACAGCATTAAAAATATGCAGTTTGACTTCCGTTAAGCAATAAGCGTTTTAAAACAAAAAGTAAATATGCTCATCTTCCATCCCCTCCCCCACACTGTGCTGCCCTCTCTTCTCTGTTCATCAGAATTTGCACATCTTCTCCACCTCTCTCTCCCACCCCTTCTCTTCTCTCTCCCTCCTTCCCGCAGAATGTGCACTTAGTATTGTGACATCTTTTCACAACAACAGATTGTGTTTCCACAGAAATAACATCAGCTGCAGAACAGAAACACGAACACTGTCTGAAACATCAGCATGCACCGTCGACACACGATCACAACGATCCTGGTCTCGCGTAGTCAGACCTATCTCCACAGCGCTGCGTCAGAGCTGGATCCAGTGCGTTTTCACTCTTGGATAAGGGGGAAAAAAAAACTCTCTTGTTTGCATTTCTTTAAACCAATCACAGTCATCTTGGGTGGCGCTAAGCTTTGGCTGCAGTGAAGGGACTTTATCCAGGCAATGTTCACCCGGTAAGCCAGACCACAACGCTCCATATGATAACCATTTGCAGTTCAATACCACCATAGTGACATAATATAGAACCAATCACTATGTTGGTTTACAATAACTTGGGGAGAGAACCCCTGCTGAGCAAGCAGGGGCGAGTTATTTCAAAGTTTATACATCTCATTAATCTAAAAGGCATGTTTGATGCTTTCATTAATAACAACACTTTGTCTTGATGTCACGGTGCACAACAAGAAACAACACAAACAACAGTATACACAAAACAAAAATAGAACCATTGTCAAAGATGCGAGTAAAGCAGCACAGTACATAAAATAAGATCCGCCCACCGTGTTTAACTAAACAGTGTATCAGCCACGGCTGAAAATAAACAAATTTGCAGATTTCACATGTCTCTAATTCAAATCAACTGCCAGTTGTCACTGTTTTACATGCAAAAATGATTGCTGACAATCTGGGAAGTTAAACAGTTGCCTGCCTAATCTTCATATCACAATATAAATGTGATCCAGGTGATGATCCAAAAAATACATTTACTCTTTTGTTTCTGGGAAAACCAAAGTCTAACCACAGCAATGTCTATCATATCATGTTGGAGATCACAGCCGCAGCCCCGGTTACCCGGTGTTTTGAGTGGAGACACAGGGGGGAGGACTGGCAGGAATGGATGGTCCTGAGCAAGTTATTAACATAGAGAGATGTTTCAATTAATCTACGATTCTTCACAGAACTGTGTGAACTGTTTCCGATGCATCCAACACAACGGTTGATTTACACAGGAGTAGAAACTCCTAGTTGTAGAATAACTCATTCCAACAACACGTTTGATGTGAACATAAGCATGGCAGCTTCTGTGGGTATTTTGCAACAGTCTGGTGCTTGTTGCACAAAATGTAACCGTGCGGCTTGACAGTGCACAGCATGACTCCAGTTAGAGATTGCAGATGAAACAGATACCTGCTGCCTTCAGATGTCTGTAAAGAGTCACCAGAGTAAAGCTAAGGCCTTCAGCATAGGCTACTAACTGTCGTGGATTACAGATGTGGATAAGAATCAGTCATTAATCCTTTTTCTGTCTGGCTGGCATCAATGCGATAATCAGAATATACATTTTTAGCTGCAACCAGCAGCTCTATATGGTTGCTCTGTCGGTCAGTCCACAAAAATTTCAATACCTTTTGCCAGCCACAGTTTTCACCCGAGGAGTGTGCGTGTGTGCGTGTGTGCGTGTGTGCGTGTGTGCGTGCGTGCGAGCAAGAAGCACCTTATTTCTTCTGTTGATCCACATAAATCATTGGTCCACAAAGCTGTGCCCACTCTTATAACAACCACAACTTTCTATCTAGGAGGCTGATATTTGCCGTGGAGATCGTGTGTGTGTGTGTGTGCGTGTGTGTGTGTGTGTGTGTGTGTGTGTGTGTGTGTGTGAGCGTGCGCATGGATGCATGCACATATGTGGCCACAGCTATTGCGAATTCACGCTTGTTTTCAATAGCAGTGCTGGCATAAAGCCTTA
>JAOVVB010235968.1:0-23180 GCA_028570985.1 Heterobranchus longifilis | reverse complement strand
AAATGATTGCAGTGAATTAAGTGTCTTTTCAGTCCATGCATGTGTGTAAACCTGCATGTGTCTGTTTGTATCAACATCTGTTCAGTTTGTCAGGCACTGTCCCTGTGAAGTATTCCTCAGCAGCCCACAGCTATAGGGCTGTCACTATCGCATGCTGCTCTCCTGATCCTTTGAACAACTACAAACATTCACCCAATGCCAATTTAACTACACAGCATTATCATTTCCACAGGCCTGCAAAATGTGCAGAACAAAAGGGTTATGGCGTAAAATAATGAACATGATAATGACATACTTGGGGCAGAGAGAGAGAGGGGGGGGAGGGGGAGGGAGAGAGAGAGAGAGAGAGAGAGAGAGAGATCAAAACAGAGATATAGAGGGAGCGGTGGAGAGAGAGTAGCTGAATCAAGAGGTACTGTCTTCCAGGCATCACAGGTAAATATTTCACTATATCCTGAGCATCAGACGCTGCGCCTTTGATATGCAAAATGAAAAACATGCCTCTCAACCCAAATAAAAAAAGCAAAGCACAGATTGGCGCCAGCAACAGCCTAGCAAACAACTTTCTCCGATCACTGTATTTTATCACAAAAATTGCACTGGCTTTCACTTCTCTTGTTGTCTCTTCAGGAATAATAACGATATTCCTCAAAATGATAATGCCAAAAATTGCTCAAACTCTTCCTCTTATACTGATTGTGATGGTGCAGATTTCTTTCATCCTTAATGTGTAACATTTCAGTTACAGCACCTTCTTTAACCAGAGTGCCTCATACAGTAAAACATGCTAACTTGAATGTTTCAGCGTTTTCAGAGACTCGTAAAAAGACATTTAACAAGGACTCCTTTGAATTGGCTATACAGTAACAATACAACATAAAGGGTTAGCCAGCGCCTCCTCTGCTTGTACAGTAGTGCTGCAATGGGAGACACGTGCAAGTACGGTGTTGTGCAAAGGAGGAGGGATACGGTGCACAAAGTGTTTGCTAATTGCTGGTTGTTGTGATTTAGAATCATGCCACTCACCGGTGTTGACAAAACAACATGTGGGGAGATGGCATTTCATCATAGTGTGCTATGACAACGTTTATGTCATATCCTAGCATCCTTTTGTCATGTTAGCTGTCATTACTTCCTTGTTGCTGGGCTTGGAAACTGTGAGCCACACTACAGTACGAGTAGCATATTATTTTATCATTATCCCACAGTAATCCTTTTATGATTCACGGTAAAGCTGTTGTGGAATACAATAATCACAATATAGCCTATGTGAGATGCTGAAATCTGAAGATGTTAATTTCTGCTCTGTCAAGCTTTACTCCACCTCCAAGGTATGTCTTTAAATATGTTGCCAGTTACAGTATTTGTGTTTCACAATCCCAAACAGGAGGACTTTAATACATGTCTCAAAAGAAAAAGAAAAAAAAAAATTCAAAGGAAACATTCTCTGCAGTGGTAGCCAAATACCCAAACTGTATTAAACCATTAATTATAGCAGCAATTGCTCTAACCAGTCATCCTGGCATTGGCCAAGAGACAAACTTTATAATGGCAATGTGTTAGGGCTTGTAGTATTCCCAGAGTGAGCCAAAGTTATTTTCAGCCAAGTAAGGCAAGTCCAGCCTATTGATGCTCTGTGACAAAGACCAACAAACAGTAAAAACAACACCCACATGTTTGACATTATCAGATGACACAGATAAACACAAATAAAATAATAATAATAACTCAAAGGTAAACTGAAAGTAACTATGTATATGCAAACTTAATGCACTTATTGTTTATGCATTTTATAAATTGAGTATTTTTATTTATAGGCAATTATGTGCTTCACGCGCAAGCATAGGACGACAGGGAGAAGATGGGTGGAACCCTTTGAGGCTAATTTGTGATTTGTGATTTTAGGCTGTATAAATAAAATTCACTTGACTTAACTTGGAGCACAGGTATAGCCTGAAGCAGTGTCTCTCCAATGCATAATATACATTTTAAGTTTTAATTGTGAGTCTGGTCCAAAGCCAAACTCTTTCAACAGTGACATTTCCCTACAGGTCTGGTACTATAGCTGAAATCTGATCCTAACCTTTTTGCAAAATATCACAGCAGTGAAGAGGGAACATTATATTTCAAGTTAACTTGTCCTACCTGGGCACTTACAGCAGCAGTGGCACCAAAGCAACCCTTACAGAATTGTAAGGGTGCATCCCCCAGTCCACTGGACTAAGGACATGAGTGCATGTTTTGGCACTCTGTGAATGTTTTTTTTTTCTGTTTATTGAATCAATAAGCCGTTTTGAATCGAGAATCAATTCTGAATGAAATCGTGACACCACGACTCAAATCATGAGATCCCCAAAGATTCCCAACCCTACCCAAAAAACTAGGGATGCACTGATGTATGTGTCACATCAATTTTGTGGGTTAATAATAAATGTGGGTTTTCCTACGAGTCCAATTTTTGTTTTGTAAAGCACATTTCTGGTTTAAATGAGAATCTGAATTGATCATCATGATCTTATTTCAATTAATGGTGCAGTCCTGATTCAGTCTTCAGTGTTTTCCTGGAAGTTTGTGGAAGACTTAGGCACGCATATTTGGTGGGGGGTTTAAAGGGTGATCCCCCAAGAACATTTTACATTTTCCACTTAAATGTATGCAATTTCACATCAATTTGGTCCATTATTATTATTATTATTATGAACTCTTATGCAACTCCCCAAAGCAAATATGGCTGAATCGTTGTCCTTCAGAAATGAGACGGTGTACATGCCTGAATCAAGATCACAATTTTTTTAAGATTAATCGTGCAGCCCTATTGTTTATTGCCCTTACTGGAGTCCAAAGAAAATTAAGAGCAAACACAAACAACAAAATGCCCAGAGCAAAACATTTGCTGTCATGTAAAATGTTGTGCAAAGTCAAATGACAACCAGAGTTGGAGACAAAGTTAACATGAATCTCAGAGTAACTTGTCACCTAAAAACATAATGTAATCTGTGCTATGGCATTGAATGGGCTCGCCCGTCAAGAACACATACACAGTGCACGGACAAATGCGCACACGTACACACACATACACACACACACACATCTGACTGCAGTAAGTAAACAGACTTAATGGGGAACCAGGGACCTGATCTAAAAAGAGGGTGAACTGAGGAAGCGCTTGCTTGTGCAGCAGCAGAGCTGTTGGCCTGTGCTCGTCCCTGTACTGTCGCTCACCATGCTCTGCTAAACCACAGTGGAAATACGGAGTCCTCTCTCTCTCCTGCATCATTATCGTGGAACTGGGTAACTTTACAGGCCACTGGGGCACAGTGAGGTGACTGCATTGGTAGGGAATGTTAACTTGGTCCATTAAATGAAGACAATTTCTGTAGGTGTTACTAAACATTAGCTGTGACAAGGAGATCTGCAGAGGTAAATCAGAGACAGAAAGTTTGCAGTGTGTTGTAGCTTCGGGAAATTTACAAAAGTCAAACTGAAAGGGGAAGAATGAAACGGCTTTTAACACAGCGTGAGTTAGTATAATTTTAATTTATGCACACTGTGCTTTCACAAAACCACCAGGATACTGAGCTTATGGTTTCCTCCGAGACTACAGAAATGTAAAGAACACTATAATAATGTAGTATTTTAGGTGTAAACATGACCAGTGGGGTTCAGTGGGGATGTTCTCTCCAGCTGTGGAAATGGAGAAGTAGCAATATGGGTCTGCGCTTTTTATGCAGGAAAGGGATGACTTTGTCTGACTGGCGATTCATTTTAGGATGTGAAGTTGCAACAGATGTAAGGAATGAAAGGGTTAAAGAGCCTTGCAGAGTAACATTGGTTTAGACAAGGCTTTCCAGAGTCTCAGGGTGGAACTGTAGGTCACAGCAAGGCCAAGCACACAAGATACTATGCAGCCCCGTAGTGAAGCAGCGGAAGTCTGTAGCAAACACAGCTCTTTTTCCACATGGCTGCTCAGCCTGTCAGGGAGGCTGGAAAGGCTCGCTCCGCTTTACTCTCTTTCGCAACGGACTGCTTGAAGACACACGGCTATCCCCGGCCCGGAGTGAAAGCACGTTGCTCACTCGACCAGAGGTTTCCAAAGTCGGATGCGAGGGAGGGGGGGGCTCCAGGGGTCTGCGTCGCAAAGGGAATTGTTTAATTTCACGCTTTTTTCACATGCTGGAGGTCAGCACAATGAGAGAATGCATAAGAACTATAGGGCTGGTAATCACAAGGTAACTCGCGATATGTAGACATCGATAATGGTTTTACCACAGCAAAGGCAACACACGCAATACAGAATATAATTCACGTAACATCTTATAGCAAACATTGGCTGTATCCTCCACACTTATTTGAGAGACTGTCCCCTCAGGGGAAAACAACAGCATCATGTCATTCAGAAGTGATGCAGAGGGAGGAGGTCGGGGTCTTTCAGTATCTCACGATTCGATTTAAAATAGATTCTCGATTCAAAACGATTCTCAATTCAGTACGTAGGGGTGCTTTAATTATGGCATGAAAGCAGAGTAAAGTGTGTATTAGATTGTGATTAGATTTCATATTTGAAAAAGTGCTATCAACTGATTGCAATAATGTAAACACACATTGGCAAACCTAAGACAAAAGGTAACATTTATTCTTACTAAACTTGCACAAATAAACACTTTTTACTAAAAAGTTGCTAGTATTCTCAATTCTCAGTGACTTCAAGAATAACAAGTTATACAAAAAATAAAATTGCTGCCTGTTACATAAATACAATTGATAGACAGTAGGTATAACTGGTATTTTGTGATCAGAAAACTCATGTTTACACTGACAAATTATGTATTTTGTTGTTTTATTTGGAAGACTTGTTGTTGATAAATCTTCTTCCCTCACCAAGCAGCCATCTCGAGTTTGTCCTTACTTTGGGTCCTTCCTCTGACTTCATTTGTTTATTCGCGTGTTAATTTCTTCCTTCCTTAGCTTCAATAATCTATGATGAGAACTATTGGGAGCCGCCATTGCTAAGTCCTTTTCTCCCCTCCCTAATACTCCCATAACCCTACATAACCCTGCAGCTTGACAGAGAGAGAGCAGGAAATCCTCCCTGTGCTTACCCTGAGCCCACAGACTTTCACCCTCCCCTAAACCGGCTCAGACAGAGGTCTTTATTACGGAGGAGGAGTGGGCTAAGAAAAAAGGAGACGAATGAATGAAGAGGTGGAGGTGACATCTGTTTGACCTGAGCTGACTGCACAGGTGTTAAGAACCTATTCTGTGTCAATTAACAACATGCTAACTATACTAGCCAAAGCACTTAACTAACTTTTTCATAAAAATACTTTCAAACCCCCCCCCCACCCCTCCACACACGCACAACCACACTCTTAGACACGTCCTTTGCTTGCAAACTCCTAAAGAATTTATTTGAGACATGCCTGTAATTATTTCAGAACTGCAACTTCATTGTTTGACATCTTACTGAAAAACTAGGCCTAAATAAGGAACAAGTCGTTTAGAGTGTAGCATTAAAAGTGACACTGCAGAATACATACACCGTGCATCATTCTTTGCTTTCAACAGACTTTCTCAAAATTGTCTCTCTTTACAAAAATGGCAAACTTACCAACTCCCTGAGGGAAAAAAAGCCTGAATTACACAAGTCCAGAACCATGCATCATTATTTCTAATTACTTCTCTCTACGCCCCACCCCTGTTATGACTCTGTGCCCCCCCTAGGGGTCACGCCCCCAAGTTTGGGAACCACTATTCTCGTGTAGCCAGACCTATCTCCACAGCGCTGTGTCCGCGCGCAGGGGGGAGGTCTGGATTTAATAGCTTTCACTCCGGTATAGTGGACTCAACTCCCCGGCCTGCTTGTATTTCTTTAAACCAATCACAATCATCTCGGGCGGTGCTACGCCCCGGCTGCAGCGAAGGGACTTTAAGAACCACACGAAGGGTGGACGCACTTCCTCCGGCCGGGGTTTCCTCGCAGCGGAAGTATAAGGCTTTATACCGACATAGCAACCCAGACTAGGGAACCACTGACTTAACTGATACATAATAAAGTCAAAAAGTCCTTTATTGTTGAAGGACTGATGGACGCTGTATTTTTTATGTGATCGCCTCATAAGTTTCCATTTTCACTATCGACTAGGGGCTTTGTATTTTCATTCAGCAGATGGTTTCTTTCCTTTTTTTTTTTTTTTTTTTTTTTAAATGTTATTTTGTTTTCCATCTGAGGCGGTTTGGAAATTCAGTAAATCACTGCAAAGTGACTGCACTAAGACGTGACGAGAGATAAGTGGTGTGTCAGCAGTGATAAAGCGACAGTTCCTGGTTTGCTCTCTGTCTAATATCCTGGAACCATTTTCGACACTGCACTCTTACGACCAGAGCAACAGGGTGACCAGGAGTGTTTTACAAAGCTAATTTAATTCAAGGTGCATTAATTATTCACTTGTTCACTCTGCACCTCTTGGACGTGGACATTCTCAGCATATAAGTCCAACCACCACGACTGCAAAATCTTGTGTTTGCAAAAGAAATAGCAACACAGGGACGTTTTGGTGGCCTAGGAGATTAATGTGCTGACTGATTATAGCGTTATAAGTTCCCAGCTGAAGTCCAGGGTTTGTCACCCTCTCCTCCACTCACCTCTCAACTCTGTGCTATGAGGCAACACATGCACTGAAATACTTAATAACAGGCATATTCTAGACAGACTTAAACTGTCTCATGGATCACTCACTGAGGAATTCTTTCAATTATTATTCAATTTGCAGCACATTTTTAGTTTGCCATCTTTAAAAATGCATTTACATGGTTTATCAAAAGCTCAGTAGAGCTTACAAAAGATAGAAATAGTATTAGAGTGATATTGTATTGGCAGATACTCTTAGATATTTTTCTTTATTTATAGTGCACAATCAGGGGTTCCCCCATGACATTGTTTAGCTGTGGCAGTAAGCCCCCTCGATACTGATGCATCTCGTCACGTGATCCATTTAGTTTGTAGAAGACGACGTAACAAAAGTAACACTCGCATTTGTTGTGTGAAAGAGTGCTCTTTTTTTCCCCTCAAGTTTGTGTTGTTGTTGTTATGAACAATTCTTTTAAGTGGTCTCTGAAGCTGGCAAACTAATTAACATCAATGTTAATGTAATTCATGGAAACAGCAGCTATACAGCTATACTTTAATTGTAAAACACAGTTCATTGTGTCTATGGCAGAGAGAGAGAGAGAGTACTGGGTAGAAAAATGCTATCGAGCGATCTGTATTTCATTAACACCCCACCTGATTTATGTATAACACAACAACGTATGCATATATTTTTATTACACTTTTGTGTTGCACTACCATTACCTGCTGGTAATTAGTCTGGCCTGCTATGTAAGCAGCACCGGTATAGCCTTAGTTCCCGGTGATCTTCCCAGAAACCCCCGGTGGACAAACAGTCCCTCCTCCCTTCGTGTGGTTCTCGAAGTCCCTTCGCAGCAGCCGGGGCGTAGCGCCGCCCGAGACGATTGCGATTGGTTTAAAGAAATACAAACAGGCCAGGGATTTTTTTTCCCCCCTGATACCAGAGTGAATCCCCCTCCTACGCAAGACTAGCTGGTACTTAATTTCCTCACCGCATGTATCTCATCTAATCTAATAAATGCCTTGTTTGCGTGACAAACCTTCAGACATGCACATATGTCAGTAATCCTGCGCAGTACCCCGGTTTGTTTAAGAAGCTAACTGAAAAACCAAGATGGGAAGTCAACAATCCTTCGTAACAAAGCAAATCATCTTCGACAACTGCTCAGAATGAGGAGAGGTTTGTGATGGACAAAGGAGTAGCAGCGATACAGTGAGAAGTGAGCGAGCTCGTGTAATCACTGCTGGCATAATTTTTTTTTGTACCAGCTCTCTTATGCCTCTGCCGGATTCCTCGGCACGGATGTGATCAGTAGAGAGATAAATGGTAATCTCAGTAGGCATTCCCACACACGCAAGCACATGAATATACACGCGCACACAATCTCATGCATACACGTACAGAGAACACAAACAGAATCGCAGTTTGATAGTAATCCTGAATGCATATGAAAGGGCACGCGAGCAGTAGTATGGAAACTAGATGTGAGGGTAGAGAGGAGGGAATGGAAAAAGGAGAGGAGGGGAGAAAGTAGGGGTAGTGATGGAGTGAGAGGGAGAGGAAGGAGCCAGGCTTTATTTAATCTCAGCAGAAGTGTCGATAGAGCAGAAAGTTCAGCAAGCTGGATCGGTGGTTAAGCCTTGAGTTTTACTTTAACTGTTCAGCTCTTCTGGCAGAGTAGTGTGCGTGTGCGTGTGTGCGTGTGTGTGTGTGTGTAAGACTGTGTTGAAGACATTAAACATAGTGCAAAGAAGCAAGAACGGGGTGCTGCTGGAAGAAATGTATTTAATCAAGTCAGAACAAAGGAGTTGTGTAATTTTCTCCTGAGGGCAGAGAGAACACTAGCTCCCTCTGAAAGAGAATATATAGTTGACTTTTTCAAAGTAACAGTACAATGGTGTTTTATTGCATAATAGAGACGTTTTCCTGATCACTTGACAGTATTTATTTCTTTTTTTGTTGTTTGTTTTTTTTTTTTTTTTGTCTCTTCTGAAGATTTATCAAAGCCATACTTGATTGTGTTAAACACCCACCTGAGTCTCATTTTAAAAGAGAAATGTTTTGTAGATATTCCAAAAAGAAAATTGGAGGCGTTGGAGCCATTTATCATTGCAAACTAAGGCATCATTGGTATCACACAGGAGTATTGCATGTAACACACACACACCCCTTGAGAGATGAAAATGTTAACCTCTATTTATGTAGGATAAGTTGGTTAAGTGTAAATACTCCATTTATGTTGACAATGAAACATTATGATACAATAATGGTGTTACAGGAAAATCCAAAACATATATTAATAAAATATACACACACTATTATAAAACATCTAATAATATAATATATAAATATAATAATATATATTAATCTAAATTTTCCTACAGTTTCCTTGCGTTGGACGATTTGTGGACTGAAAACGAGATGTTTTTTTCTCATCTTGGTAAGAGTGCTCTTGAAATATTATCTTACCTAAGAGAAAAGCAAAAATAAGAAAATATTGTTGAATCCCAGAAACCAGTGGGTAGTACAAATAAAATAAGAGGAAATCTGTTCATACATCGCTTATGTCGTGTACACACGGATGCGAATAAATTAATTTGCACGAATGAATTACATATAAAGTCAATGTAAAGATGCGATTAGACACGAGTTCCGGTCGGGCGACGTGAATGACGTGAATGACGCGGCACAATGAAGTGAATGAGGCAAATTCGCTCATTCACGTGAGTTGAAAAATCAGAACTTCTGCGGCGAGCGACGCAAGTAATCGCACGAATGAAGTGAGTCAAAACAAAAGATTCCAGCATCCACACTCGTGTGAATTAAGCGAGTAGATAATTTTATTTGCGTCTGGTCTGAACACAACATTACTATATGAGGTCCAATGTCACAAGAACAGACACAAGGACCTGAATTAAAAATGCAGTTAAGTGTGACGACATGTTGGATAACAATTTGCTGAAAATAACTATTATCAAGACTCTCGGTCACGTACGATCGATCAACCTTAAGGTATAGGACACAGTGGTGAGTATTGTAATCATACACAGTAATTAAAACTTAAGAGCTCAATTATAAACAGAATCGATAAGTCAATGGTGGCAAATATAGGCCTAATGGGCGTCTTAAGGTGAGGCAGAGCGCAATGATTTTTCGGCCATGCTGCTCAGATGCAACAAGAACTGTCCTCCGTTTTTGTTGTCCTTCTGCAGAAACTACCCTTCACTCCTGCAGTTGGACAGAAAGAGAAAAGGCCGCTGTGATGGTGACTGTTTATCTCCTGAGAGCTCCTGTAAGACAGCACATCATCAATGGCCTCCCCTGTGAGATACAGTATGCATGTCTATAAATTACATCCAGATTTTTCTATTTAGAAGTAAATCTTTCATCAAGCCAGATGCCAATATATTTATATGCTGTGACCCTCACAAATTCAAGAGCAGTCACAGTGGAAATATATGTAAATTGCTGTAATCTACACTCTCTGATCCTTAATAACAGCATGCAGTGTATTTTATTTGCATTAAGTACAAATTTAAGGTTAATGAGAGCATTTGGAGTGCATTAAAAGAGAGTTGTAATTTCTCATTGGCTAATTGAACAGAATTGGCAACACAATCTTTATACGGACGACACAGCTGTCCTCATAGAGACATTCACTGAAGAGACGACTGTTTGTACATTAAATGAATACATGAAGGTGAACTTACTCTTGCCTATAGAGAATGACATACATAGTGTCAGAAATACATCATGAGAGATTTCTAAAAATGGTTAAGTCATTATATCCTTTATCTTTCTTTTAAAAAAATATAATTCTTATTAATTACAATAGACTGGGACCGAAAGCTAAACAATAACAAAACACATTTCCGATTTCGGTCTCTATTGTTATATTTTATCTTGAAATGTTACAATAAGCTATAACTAAGTAAGTAAAAAAAAAAAGCTTTAAGTCATGTAATTTCTACTTGTTGGTTGGATTTTAAGGACTTGATGCTAAATCCTTTGCTTCCTGTTTCTGCAAGGGTAAAGAGGGACGCTATCGTTCCACAGGGAGAGAAAAAAGTCAAAGAGTTTCTTGCAGCTGCATCTGACAGGGTTCAGACAGTTTGTTTACGCATGCCAGCCAATGCCTCTCACAGGAGCGCAGACTGACCTTTTCTAAACTCCTCTGCAGATTATATCTCCTCACACAATAGATGGTAAGTATGCACATGCCCACGTATGTGCGTGCGTGCGTGCGTGCGTGCGTGCGTGCGTGCGTATGAATCTAAATATGAGACAGAGTGAGAGGCAGAGAAAGGAGTAAACAAAAAGAACAGTTGAAGTGACAACTTGTCTCGGTGCATCACCGTCCTATTATCTGTGTGTTTTCTGTTGTTATGTGTAACTGAAGCTTAAGGCTCAAATATACTCTCAGGAGTTCGGACAATACGTTGTCAACCACATCTAAAGCTGCTGTATTTTCAACTACAGTAATGGTTGTCATAGTGAGGCAATTACAAAGAGGAAGTAGACATGGTGAGATCAATGACTGTGGAAAATAAAATATTGTATTTAGCTTCATTTCCTGGTGTAGAGCATTTGCATTTCTGTCTGTGCTGTTGTTTAGAATTTGATCTCATTTGCACTTGCTTGTTTGCACTCTTCCCATCTGTTCTCTGAGAGCACACCGCTTGACGTCAACACAGAAGTGACCCGGTGCAGTTCAGAAGTAAACATAAACACTGACAGAAATATACTTTGCAAAGCTCTGCTCGTTTTCACACCTATGCACATCTGGCCAATTACAGAGGATGCAACTGTTGGATTGTTTTCGAAAAATTGACAGAAAATTGGGTGATGAAGTCTGTTTAACCACTTTCACTCCGGCCAAAGAAGATTTATGAGACAGTAGAAGTGGCCTTCAGACAACGGGGATGATTCCACATCTACAAGACCTCTAGAAGAAAACAATAACCATCAACAAGTAGCAGAGCTACCGGTACAGACAAAAAAAAACTGTTGTTTTAGGGGTGCCTGGGTGAATAAAGGAAAAAATCCCCATTGAACACAACTGGCAGGGATTATGTCTTTGTCTCTGCACTGACAAAAAAAGTGTTCTTGTGCTTTCCAAAAACTGAAATGCAAAGAAATGCCCTCGTAAAGCATTGCATTCATAATATACAATCTAGAGCTAAAACAATTAGTCAATTAATCAATTAGTTGATCAACAAAAAAAATGTATCTAACATAAAATAATGTAAAAATGTATTTTAATAAATTATTAATTGTTTCAGTCATTTTTTTCAAGGCAAAATGCCAACCATTTCAAGATTTGCTTTTCTTTTTTATATCATTTTAAATTGAATATCTTTAGGTTTAGTTAATAAAAAAACAAGACATTTCAATACATCACCTTGGCCTCTGGGATTAAATGATTAATCGATTAACTTATAGGGATCCGATATTGATATCGAATATCAGCCCAATATTGACTCAAATAGCTGGATCGGGTATCGGTGACAATGGGGCCGATCTATTCAATTCACTTCTATGCGAGTACTAGTCAGGCGTCGGCAGCACGCCGGTGGCAGACTGCATGGCTGAGAGATAAACAAAGATGTCTGCCGTGTACAGATATTTCTTCTGAGACATGTAAGTAACTAAATCTGCCATGTTGGGTGAAAATTGGGTGAAAAGTATTGGTGAAATATTCTGACAACAACATAGATTTATCTCACTTTGACAGTAAAATGTGAAGTTTGATCGCTCCTTTCACCACAAATAGTGCTGGATGCGTTGTGGATGCGACATATATACCGTAATTGCAATAAAACATTTTGGACAACATACAGTTGATTCAAAGAATGCTGAAGATCCTGTGTTTTCAAAAATTCCTACCTTCATTTTCTTCATAATTATAAAAAAGTGATTTTTCCTAACCACACCATGTGTTGCCCTCGCTACCGGGGCCGTTTGTTATGTATCGGATCGGTACTCGGTATTGGCTGATACCCAAAGCCCAGCGATCAGTATCGGAACTGAAAAAGTTGGATCGGTGCATCCCTATTAACTAATAAAATAATTGGTAGATGAATTGCTCATGAAAAAAATCACAGTTCGTGGCAGCCACAATACAGTCCATTATTCTATCTTCTATCAAGGCTTTTACTGCCCATCGGCGCTCTGTGTGTCACTTCTGTCAGTACGTCTCACAGCAGTATCATCGTTGTATTTGTACTGTGAATGGGAACGAGGGAGAAGAAGAGGCAGAGAAAGATAAACAAAGAAAGCAGGAGAGAGGCCAAAGCAGGCTGAGAGGCTTAGAGAAGTACTTTAGCCATGGGGGAGACTGGATATTGACTCGACAAGCCTTCTCCATTCTTCACTGCACTGTCTCTCTTTTCTACTTTTCCATCCTCTTCTAGCACTACATATTTTAAAATCACCTCTCCTCCTGTCATTCATCCATCATCAAACTTCCCTTGGCTATCAACCTTCCATTGAGGGTACAAGGCCCATTTCTCACAGGCCTCCCTGATAATAAAAAAAAAAAAAAGCTGTTGAATACAAATGCACCTTGTGCCCATTTACGGAGGGATAGGTGAAGAACCTTGGCTTGAAGAAACCTGAAATTTGATCTCTGCAAGCCTTAAACAAACGCACACAAAACACCTTCACATACCAAAATCCATCTAGGCTTACTTTTGCATTCACTAACATTTGAACACAAACACACACCCTTAAAAACACATGCCTCCCTTCTTCTTGCTTAGTTCCACTCAAAAGAATCATCAAAGACCCTGACCTCACCTTTGAAGAGCTCTCTAATGCACTTTTCAGCCTCTCACTGCCTCTCCGTTTTCCACCTGTCTCCACTATACTCTCGGTATATCTTTCACTAGAACAGCTTGTATTACATTATTGAATGGCTGCCCTTGTCAGTGATTCCTGTTGGTAAAAGTCAAATGCTGCTGAGTACAAAATAGATATCCAATACTGAACGTTTCTTTCCTAATTAACAGCCTCCTAAGGGTGCTATATTGTTTTTGCACCGACTGACAGATGAATTGATTAATAAAAGACGCAGATGTGCACCAAGGAAGGAATAAAATAGCACAATAACACTTTTACCAGGATGAAGCAACAGAAAACCTCACTGATGGCCACCTGGGTAGAACTGAGTCTACCCAGCGGTCATGCCTGCAGAGTGCTGGGAGTGATCTGTTTAACAGAGGCAATAAGCTCCTTTTAGCGTCTAGTAGTGCACTGGAATGTTTGTTATTCTCAGCACAGAGTATTCAATTTTTCCAGAAATAATACCAGGAACGATTATACAATTTTGCTCTTTTGTTGCCCCTTTTATACAGATTTGTTTTTATTATTATTACTCCAGTTAACCTAAGCTCACAATTAGGGCTGAATGATTTTGAAAAAAAAATCTAATTGCAACTATTTTTCACTGATATTGCAATTGCGGTATGATTTTGGAGGGAATGCTCATTTATACATCGTCATTCTCATTGTCATTGAAAAACATATGAAATGATTATGGTGTGATTTTTACGGGGGATCTACTAAACAGATGTTTTCTTAAGTCTGTAGAATATGATGTGTAGGCCAGGATATCTCTGCAGTATGACAATATTTCATTTAAAATGGTATTTTGACACATATTTCACCTTCAACAGCTATTGCGTCTCCTGTGATTTGAAAATTGTAGGAGGACATATTGCGATTAAAATTCAAATTAATTGTTCAGCTCTACTCCCAATATGATGCAATTAAGATTTCAGATCTACAGCAAGTCACAAAGAGGTCAAATCTAGTCATTCTGTTTTTAATGTGCAGGTTTATTAGGATGAATTTCACAGGCATAACTACGAGCATTTCTCTGCAGCATTGAAAGGAAGAACAAATGCCAGGGCTCCAGACTCTGACCGAAATGGTAAACACATATTTTTTTTGTGAGTGTGCGAGTTTAAATTTCACACAGTCATCACTGATGACCCCGTCGGCACTTGGTGTCCTGCGTGTGTAGGTAGCGGCGTAGAACTTTAATAAACAATCCATTTAGCTGTTACCATGTTCCAAAAATGAAGTGGCCTATAGGCCTAGCTGATTATTTTAAAAAGCAAAATAAGTAGAGAGAGAGAGGAGGCTGGTGGGGAGGGAGAGAGGTTCGGACTCAGATGCCACTGATGATGAAAGTGCAGGCAGGGAGAGAAGAAAAAGACTCACTTCCAACCACGATGACTAACAGCACCTGTGGGGAAAGCTATGCTATGTGTGTATTGTAAGTAATGCAAAATTAAATACAATTATACATATCTTATGTTATATCTTTAGGTTTAAACTAAATTTTAACTAAATTAATAATTTAATTGAAAAAAAACAACAACAATGAAAATATCATGTATATAGCATAATCATATGCAGTCCTAATCCCAGCCATATGAAAATGTATGAGATGTACATGTTGTGCAAATCAATTGCAAACTATTCCACAAATGCATTCCTGACACTCTTATCTAGTTTCAATTTTAAATCCAGTTTAACTTTCAGTGCAAACAAATACTCTGAACTCCTTAAACACATGTGCTAGAAAATACAGGTTTTCAACAGTCTGTGCTCTGTCCATAAAAAGGTTAATATAGGTTAATATAAAACCAACCAGTCCACACCCTCATCTTTGATTTTAATTTTTAAAATCACAATCAGAGACAGTGGAAGAATTGTCCCTGAGAAATGTAAATTCTCTAGCAATTGCAACATCCCAGTTTATTTGTCAAGGGTTAGACCCTGAATCACAGGAAGGGTCCAAAATGTACTTATTGGTCTATCTGCCACTGGCTGATAAACTGAACAAATGTTCAGTCGGTCATAAAATTGCATAAGATCAAAATAAACAAACAAACAAGCAGGTCCTATTTGTCGAGCACCTGCGGCAAACACTGCAGCTCAATGCTAAAAAAAAAAAGCCAGTCTCTCCTCCCCTACTTAACTGTGAAGCACCACACTCTTTTAGGTTGATACTCCGGCAATGTGCCACCACATACTTGCAGATTCTCTTTGTGGTTAAGCGTGAAATTCTCCTCTGTGGTACCCGGCTGCAATACAATTATTGATGGCCACACATTTCATGCTGTCACCAGTGTGCAGAGTCGATGCAAAACAAAACATGGTCAATCAACTTATGTTGTAGTTTGTAGAGTTTGTAGGGAAGTTAGGGTGTGGGGGGGGGGGAGAGAAATCGATTCCTAGATGCATGGTGATTCTCTCTTGAAATATTATGTCTCGTTGCAGAAAAGTCAATAATCTGAAATTTGTCATTTATTTTATTCGCCAACATAGATTTTTACTCACGTTTGGCGGGCAGCCGGTGTTAACTTTGGACCCCGATCACGGGTGAATACATGGATCAGGCACCTGTTGAAGGCCAAACAAAAAACACTGAACCTTGGAAAATCACTTGAGACAAAACCATATTGAACCATGTCCTTTTCATTTCAGCAAGAGAGTGTATAACAATCGATGTTCTACCTAAACTACTGCTTTAACCTTCACACTATCATGGTTTACACCTTGTCTGCTAAATCATTTAGATAGCCTCATTCTGTACACATCTTCTCCCCAGCCACTGTGCCTTCCAGTCGCTGGTGTAAATGAGAGTTTGATGTAAACAAACTTCCCAGGTATACAGGGCGAAATATAAGCTAGGCCCAGGGTAGTTCGACAAAACACAGAGGCAGCGTGCCCTGTGGGTGTGTGTTAGACTCCAGTCCAATCAAAAAATGAAAATACATAAATGAAGGGGGAAAAGAAATATACAGTAATTAGAGTTTATTAAAATGCACAGTGGTGCACTGGGGTGGGTTTGGGCACAGAAGAACAAGAGCAGGAGTAGCTGGATTGGTTTTTCATATGTTTTTAAGGGAGATATTCCGGCACGATTGAGTGCACAACACCGTGAGCTACTTCACAGTCTACACTTAAAGCATGTTTCACAGAATTAAGGCTGGTAAACGCACAGCACAGAGCAGGGGACGGGGGAATAGATGCATTATATCAACTCTGCTTGCAGGGCAATGCATACATTTATGGTACCATCTCGTAGAAATGTAATACTTAATGAATGGGAAAGTACAAAGAAATGGTTCTCAGAAGCATAACTATAGTTCACATTAAGCATACACGTGAACACACATGCAGACACACACATTTTCACACTGCCTATTGTAGAGATGTTTACACATACATGCATGCATGCTGATGAATTCACTTCATCTCTACGGGCACAAAAACAGGTAGATGCTTGAAATAACAAGCATGAAGATACAGTGCATTTAAAAACTAGAAGGGCACTCGGAGAGCACAGACCTACAACCAAGGCCATGCCCTATCTTGCAATGTTAACGAAAGTGAAAAATAAATTGTGTATCTGCCCTGTGATTCGGATCTGCTTCAAAATGTAATCTTCCTTGCCCCATGCTACACCCTTCTACCATGTTTCATGAAAATCCTGCTGACAGACAAACAAACAAACAACACATAACCTACAAAACCTAGTCTATCTTAAGTTGTCTGTCATGAATAACAGTGTCGATTTTTGAGCTCGATGCCAATATCGTTATTTGGGTGTTTAAAAAATCTGATAGCGGCATATTGGGCAAATATTTTTTTAACATAAAAAAACCAAAAACAATCTTGTACAAATCCCTGAGATTTTTTTTTGTCTTTTTCAAATTGTGACATGAAAGATACATACTAAGCTGGACAATGTAAAAAATAAGATTGTCAGTGCTGTCTGGTGGACAAATTATGCAAGCATGACACTTTTTTTCCTAAAAGTCCTCTAGTTTGGCATTTCTACTGCAAGTTATTGTTAATTATCTGCAATAAGCTGATATCGACCGATATATCAGCCTGGACGATTTGTCAGTCTAGTCCTAGTGTGTAGACTAAATGATAGTGATGAAACAGCCGAAAAACAAAATGTGTGTGTTTCTATTCTCCTCAATTGTGGGCCTTTTTTCCCTCTTGTGGAGCTCCATCCATCAACACGGACCGACGCTGTGAATGCAACGCTCCCCAGGGAAGGGCCTCCACCAGTGGGGACAAAAGCGGGGCAAAATCCCCCATGGGAAAACCGCACACACGCACACACACACACAGTGTAGCATACACCACACACAGCAAAACTGGTGCACAACTGTGTACACAAAAATGCTAAAAGTACAACAGATACACGCATATACACACTGCAGGCATGAAAATCATACACAATTAGATAAAATTGTTTACCATTTGTTTACATCTATTTATCTCTGCAACGCCACATGAATGATCAGTCATTTTCTCTGTCGCTGTCACTCTTGTGTTGCTCCTATCTATCAGGTAACACAGTCTGCAGACAGCTGTCCTGAGTATGAGCTATATCCTGTCATCATAATGTAGGAGATGGATGGGCGGAGAGCGTACATCCTGTAGAATAGCAGTAACTGACGTGACACTGAACCTTCCACATACCAGGGCCTAGTCTGCTGTTGACGTTTTGCGTCGTTGCGTTGTGTTTTTCCTTTACCCATCAATCCCATGCCATGCTCACATAGGCATAGACTGCAACACCAGTACCATGTCGACGGCTCCAGTGGGGCTGCCATGGGACAGAACGACCTCTAAATGTAAGAAATGTTCATCTGTCTGAGTTGCACACTAGTACTGGCTCCAAGGTCTACCACGTATATTCAACTGCACCAGAAAAACACACATGTACAGTATATGCTGAAATACACACACACACACACACACAGACACACAATATATGCTCCATCTACCGCTGTTTGGATCATTTCCTGGGGCTGATAAAGTATGTTCATTACCTTTACAGAGAGAGGAGGTGTAATCACACCAGATTGTGTAATCCTGTGCCAGACCAGTCCCTTATAGATGACTATTAGTTGATTAGAAACCATTCTTTACGATCAGAATCCAACTCCCACAGTGATGGTTTATATTGGATCCCTAATAAAGTCTCAGAGGAGTGCAGTCCATAATATGCACTGGGCTAGGCGAGTGTATATTACAGACCATTTCTCTTGATTGGTATTTTAACGGTATCCAATTAGAGAAATTAGGACAGCGCTATGGCTGACTTATCAGATAGCAACACTGTAAAGTCAACCATGGAAACGTTCCTAATGGTAGTGTAATAGGGACATTTTCTATTGCCCGTATTTCATATTTCACACATAATGCGATATCTACAGCAATGTTCTGTAGGTGGAAGTTGTGTAATTTCTCAAGCATAGCCAATTAAGTGAAAAGCCACCGTGCAGAACATGTTTCACTGATGGAACTGCCACTGTTTTTAGCCTTTTATTAGAAATTGTTTGGATGTGAAATTAGAGCTGTATGAACAATAAATTGTGTCTGAACACGTTTGCATTTATCGCTGTGTATTTGTGCTTCCGCTGCACACAAACACAAATTACATAGGTATAGGGAAAACAAATCAGATTTGAGAATGTGTTACTGAACTGTATATCTTGTCATTTCTCGAACATATAGGCTCACAGTGCACATTAATATAGAATTTTTGCGCCTACACATATAGAGAATTGCATAGAATCAAACACACACATGAAAGACTTTGCCGTTTTGTAACAGTTCATTTTAATTCCCCAGATTTCTTTGTTTTCTTCTTTCATAACTACTTTATTATAGCGTTCCAACCAATGTGGTTATATAAAGATAGAAACCTGCCAGTGGAGCCAATCACAGGACAAGCAGTACTAATTGCTGATTGTATATTCCATTCTCTTATACCTCCCACCCTCTTTCATGACAATACATGTGAGTTCCTTTCTCAGGAGTGTTTAGCTCCAAGACCAGCGGTCTGATCTCATGTAGTTTATTCATGCCAGCACACTGGCTCCAAAGCAGGAAATTACCATCTTTTAATTTCCCATATTAAATTTCACACATTCAACCTTGAAGTTAATTAAAAACATTAGACACAAGTGAGCTATCCCGCTTGCTATTGCTGGTGAAGCTTTGTGAGGAGATACAGTAAGGCTACCTGACACATGCACAAACCCACACACTCATAGATTTGATACAGGGGACCAACTGGCAGCATGCTGTTGCTTTAGACAGGTAATAATTTCAACCAGGGGCGTCATCTAAGATATAGATTTACGGGGCTAAGCCTCGACTAGGAAGGTCTGAGTGCTGCTCTCCCAGGAGAAATGTTTCCACAGCCGTAAAATGGTTGTTGCCCATGAGTTTTAAAAGTGGCAATAGACCTAAAATCAATAAATAATTTGGCTTTGTTGTTGCAAGGACTGTTGGTATGAATTGCTTATGAGTGAGCATACAGTGTACAGCGATTCTGTCCCTTTTTGATATAGGATATTTGATCATTTTGATATTAAGAATGTAAAGACTCAGCACGCTGCAAGACAAACATCTAAATGATTACAACTCAAAGATGATAGTAAAGCAACTTATTCTGTATTTATATTATGGATTAACATATAAGCACCAATCACATCAGTAGCCATCTATAAGAAACCCTTAATTTTAATGTTTAAGGACATTTTAAAGCTATTTAATTAATGTTTATCAAACAGTTTGAATAAAAAATCTGAAACTATCAGTATTTGAGATATAGAATGTTACATACACCTGTAAATGCACACAAAACAATAGGCATTGATGCTTGCTGTATAACACTGTTTGCACTAATTTGCAATTTTGAGCCTATTACTTTCTGTTGAACTAGCCATACAAAACTGAAAAAGTTATCACAGAAATAAATACTGTAACGGTAATGTCTTTCATCCAAAAAATAAAAAATAAAAAAAAAGGAATATGCCACCCCAAATTTAGAAAGCTTGGGAAACTTTCTTGTTATTGTCAATATATTTATTATGGTTTATTGCAATGTAAACATATAGACATTTCCGTCTGAGTGAAAACAGTTCTGCGGCACAAAAAAACTGAAGATACACCATGCACAGCGGTGCTTCTCTCCTGGGTGCCAGCTGGTGCAGTAAACCAAAAAATCTAAGTTCTAGCGCACACCAGGATATCAGGATTGGCACTTTTTAATCAAAGAATTACATTAAAAAGAAGAAGGAGCAAACTACATGCTGTGCACATTGCTTCATCAGATTCACTGTAATTGTCCAAAACAATGGTGTCAATCTTTTTCTTTTTTTGGGGGGTGGGGGTGGGGGGGCTTATTATAGTACTGTGATAATCAGCCAATGTCGGTGAAAATTCGTCACCATCAAACTAGAAGCAACATTGTTCTTACAGATCTCCAATCCATTACCAATACACACCTTCCTCCATTCCTTGACTTGACATGATGACCATAACTGGTAAATTACGTTAAGTAATTACCACACTCTGCAGGGGGTTAACACATTAGTGTGTAGCCAGTGAGCTGCCTCTAACTTTCTCTATTTCATGGTATTAACCTGTGGACCTCTGTAAGCTGTGGGTAATGTGCAGCCTCTAGCATGTAATGTGGTGTGTGGAGAACCTCATTGACCTCCAGTAACAGGCCTATTAATGGCTTATCTCCAGCTGAGGCAGCCATAAGGGCAGACCTCCGCTAGCAGACCAGAAGTACTTCCTTAGTAGCTCCCAAACACACATGGGCATGCAGACACCCAGACGATTACTTACTCATTACACATATATAGAAATCCATACATGTACACACATGCACACATCCTGCAATCACAAACACATACAACACAAACAGCCTGCACAGCACAGATCTAAAATAAATCATTCTTCATTAACAGCCATATAAAAACATGTCATGCAACTCATGCCCAAACCAAAGTAATGAGGCATTGCAGAAAAGAAATTGAGCTTCTAGTCCCCAGAATGATAAAAAAAAAGAGATGCTGCCATGAGCTGGTTAAATTCTACATCGGTCTTCAATGAAAGAAGTTTTTAGACAGGCGATTCTGATGTTGTCACATGATTGATTGCGGTGATATGAGTGCTTATCATCCTGATACATATGGGTCAGTAGGGGCATGCTGGCCCTAGAAGGCGGTTATTAGCGTATTGAATGGGCTGACAGCCTACTGTATTGACGGTTATTATGACGAGCAACGGCAGAGGCTAGAGGATGACGTAAACGAAAGTCACAGAAATGTAGATGTTTTTTGTTGTTGTGTACTTATAGTGAAACTGAAACCTACCGAACTTGTTATCAGCCTGCATTGAATGGGCTGGTATCATCCCCATTCAAAACACTGATAAGAGCCTTCTGGGAGCTTCTAGTGTGGGGAGCCGACCCCTACTGACCCATGTGTATCCGGATGATAAGCATGTTATTAGCGCATTAAATCATGTGATAACATTCGAAACGGGTGTTTTTTTGGATTACTTTGACTAATTGATTTCTTGATTTAATTGAAGAAACCTCTCAAATTACTCCTCCATCATTATTACTGTAAAAACTAGAAGTTATTAAAGACCAGAACATATTAGTGAATATTATTGAGATGTGACTATCACTTTCCACTAATGACTAATAGGCCATTCCCCATAAAGAAAAGACCATAAAAAGGATTAACAGACCAACTAATGCCCTTACGACAGATTAGTTGCCTAATCGACTAAAACAGAGCAGCGGTATTAAATTCAACAAGGAGTACAGGTTTGTTAAAAGGCAAGGAAAGGAATGGCTGTACTGTATTCACTATCTTTGGCTTTTAGTTTTGCTTTTCTGACTCAGTGTTATTTGCATAAAGACCTGTGCTCTCTAGAGCTCCAGCAGTCTGGCTTCAGGGCAGCTCATTCCATGAAGACTGCACTCCTGGAAGTCACAGAGGGACTCTGCTGCGCTCAGCCTCCCCAGTATTCTTCCCACACTGCAGGCTGTTAACCAACAGGGTATGCTCCCGTTTCCTGCAACAAGGATGTCTCAGGGTCTTCATGCATAAGGTTTGCCTCCTGTTGAGTGGGCTGTTGCTTGCAGATAACACGGGGAGGGTGCTTTTCCACAGCACAGGACCTCCCCATTGGAGTCCCTCTAGCCTTATGTCTCCCTTTTGCCCTTTTTAATGCAATTTTATTTCACATCTGTCATCACCTCTCGTGGTTTATGCTCTGTTGCGATTCCGATCACAGTCAACCGTTCCTTTCTTTTACCTGCTCTGACATGCAGGTTAAGGCGCGGACGTGTCTTTTTCTCGGGAGGATGTCTACACATTAAGGTTGCTGAATTTGAAACTACAATACTAGAATAAAAAACGATACTCGATACCACGGCAAAAAGAAAAAAGTCCTTGGCACACAAAATAGGATCATTTTTTTCTTTTCTTTTTTTAATTAACAACCTGCACAGTGCTAGTACAAAAAAAAGTAACACATACCAACAAACAGTTGATTTTCTTCCCTGTTGTTTCATCTGTGCAGTCTTGGGTTGAAGATATGATTTTTTTTATTATATATATATATATATATATATATATATATATATGTATATAGCTCAGACCCTGTTTAGAATTGTTCTTAAAATGTGTCTTGGGC
>JAOVVB010235967.1:0-38685 GCA_028570985.1 Heterobranchus longifilis | reverse complement strand
ACAGTAATTTTACCTCACAGAACACAAGTTGCTGTTCTACCGCTGCCTCGATCGGTTAGTTTGTGTTGTTGTGTGACTTTGGTGTTTTAAAAGGGTTAGGAACTAAAAAAACTAACAAACAAACTAACAGATCGAGGCAGCGGTAGACCAGCAACTTGTGTTCTGCGAGGTAAAATTACTGTTTTTGTCAAAGGAGTCTGGTGGGTTTGAGCCTATAGATGCATAAAACAGTCTCAGTTCCCTTTCGGAAACGGCTGTTTGGCAGCAAGGTATAGTGGTAAAAATATTCTAAATATAGCATACACTTAAATTGATTTTTTCAGGTGACTAAAATATGTTTTGCTGTGTGGCCCCGTCCACAGCAGTACATTGCTTAGCTTCTGTGCCTGTAATACATACAAAACATCCAAACTATCCCTTTAAATCTTCAGTTTATTTGATGGTGAATTGTAGTAACCTATTGGACACCAAGCTGACTAGGTATTTAATTTCTATTCCAGGGCGATGACCGAATGCACCTGCCGAGTCCCACAGACACTCGATTGTACCGCAGCCTGATCAGTGGGGAGGACATGGTGGACGCTGTGGACGCTGACGAGTACCTGGTGCCACAACATGGCTTCTTCAGCAGCCCGAGCACCTCCCACACTCCGCTGCTACACTCCACAGTAAGCTGTCCATCTGTCTCTCTGTCTCTGGGGACATTTGTGGTACTGCGGCTCAGATTTAGTCAAAAGCTGAGAAAATGATGCATCTGGCACAAAAAAAAACACAAAACATTTGATTTATTCAATACCACTGCTGATATTTCAGAAAAACCTTTATGGGTGAATCATTCCTGCTTTGTGGTCAGGCATTTAAAATAGAAAAGGAATGCTATAATTTGAAGACATTTCAAACTTTAAATAGCCAGTACTGCCAAACCACTGGTCCAATTCTGATGGAGAGTTAAGACAAGAAGGGTTTTTTTATCAAATAATTACTGTAGGCAAACAATCATGCACTGATCTGCAAAATTATTTATTAACACAACTGGCCCCCGCATGGTGAAGACTGACTACTGCATGTGTTTGTAGAACTTCCACAGGGTGGCATAGTTTTACTGAAAACGCACCCTACATCCTACACTTTACAATATATTTTATATGATTGTCCACCTACAGTAAACCTACAACAACTACAAAGAAAAAGTATGTAAATGTGCCAGATTTAGCCATGCAGGCTCATTTTTATCTGCTGTCCCTGGCAGGTTGATGGCATTGAGAAAACATGCAAGAGCACATAAATGCAAAAGCACAGACAAAAGCACACAAGCACAATAAAAGCACATAAGCTACTGCACAAGTGTGGGATCATACAATAATGTGCAACACTAAAGTGCAGAATCATACAATAATGTGCAACACTAAAGTGCAGAATCATACAATAATGTGCAACACTAAAGTGCAGGATCATACAATAATGTTCAACACTAAAGTAGAGGATCATACAATGTGCGACACTAAAGTAATAAAAATAGAGTGATAAATTATCAAGTGATTTGATTAATTTAAAGCCGATTTGATTAAAACAGTTGTGATATGATGAAAACAGAGCCATGTTTCATAATTTTCCCCACTCTACATTCATCATTCACAACACAAAATAGCCATTTATCATTTAAGGAAAGTGGCCTCAAACAAAAAATATTCCTTAAAAAATGGAAGTGATGAAAATGCGTACAGTACGGATTAATAATGATAGAATTAATAGTGATGAAATGCATGTGAATTGCATAATCGAGTGATAAATTGTCAAATGATTTGATTAACTTGATTGACATTTTATTTGAAACAGTGTTGCTCTGACAATCAACTGTGTTTCTTCCTGCCCACTGACTGACTGATCATCTTGCAGGCCTGTCCTGCTCCTTTTATCTTGACACGCGGCGGCAAATCGACATCAATCCTTGTAAAACTTGCAGAAACATCGTAGATACTGCAGTCGTTGTACTACTAACAATATGCTTCACTGTCACATTGACTGGCTTATTAAGAAATATTTTCAAAAATCGTTTGCTGTAAAAACGATAACTGTCAGTTGGGAATTGTGAATGATACCAAAAAGTGAATCTGTACATGTAATGAGACACGGATACCTTTTACTACAGACGCACACGCCAGACTCCCTCACGTTGACCTTCTGTATCCAAAAGAGGAATACCAGCTGCTTTGGAAGCAGGCTCAAATTCCCCAGAAACGTCAGCAGCATTAATTGATTTAATAAACTGCAGCACATGCACCAGCAGTGCACACGTTACCAACATGCAGTCAACTGTTTGAACATGTAATTGTGCTATTTTAACTGTGTTTGGGGAAATGGGATTTCTGCATAAATCATTATCCAGTGAATCAGAATGGAAATAAATGTAGAGTCATTTTTCAGCTTGTTGAAAGCAATTAGCTTTCACATGAAGCAGAACTCTGACAGTTAAAGTGAATCCAGGTGATCAAACAGCGAGGAGAGTTAAACGCACAATGTCATTTTCTACAGCGAGGGGTCTCTCGGTCAAAACGACAAAAGAGAGAGCAATGTCGATATTGCAGTCAGTTTCTCCCGGTGAGGATTCCTTCAGTGTTTTCCGGGAGCCAAATTATCTGCCGAGGTCTCCTCCTCTCCAAAACAAACGGTTAAACTGGTTAAAACACTGAGTAAAGCAGTTTCACCTTAAAAATCAGTGTTTCTCTGATGCCGTTTGGCTCGCCAGCAGAGCTGCCGCTAACGTTTATCTGATAACTTAAGATCTAAAATCCTTCATCCAGTTAAAATCTGGTTAAAAACAACCAAGGTCTAAAAAGTGCATCGTAAAAATGTGGCTTAAGACGGGATAAAAAGTCAATTTATGATTCTGTCAGACAACCACAACAATGACGCCATTGACAGGCGACGGTGACTAAACGACACTAACTGTGTCCTTGATTAAAATTACAGATTTCTCTAAGTTTGAAAATAGTTGGAAACTAGGGCCCGACCGATATGGAATTTTTGACGCAGATGCCGATTTTTGATGGGAAAAATTAACTGATTACCGATATGGCAGCCGATAAAGTGAACTTTTTAGCTGGAATAAAAATAGACCTTTTTTATGTGGATTGTGCACCGATATGATTATCAAAGGTACTCAAAAGGCTTCTTTCTTAAACAAATAACTTTAATAAAGAATATTTAACATTGGTATTATTATACATTATAGACCTACATGCAATGCATTACATTGTCAAACAATTCTAGAAATGAACACTGACAAAATAAATGAAGAATAAATAAAAATACAAAGCAAAAAAGCTGTATGTCAGTCAGCTGACCATTGAAATAAAGAACTACATAAGGACACCATTTCTAAATCACCCGAAGCATCGTTTTCTGCATTATATGTTCGACTGATACATCAGTCTGGCTCTATTGGAAACATTTGGGATAATGTAAGTACACAACTCAACAAAATCTATAACATAGGTCTAGTTGTTTTTAGACATGTTAAAGGGGAAATGTTACATACTATACCTTTTTAAATGAATCGTCCTTGACTTGAGTCTAAGTGGCCGGTTGTACCTGGTCCCCGCTCACCCCAGTTGCCCTCATTTTGTTTTAACTGTCACCAGTGGGACTATTTCTCTGCTTCCTGACCGCTACCCCCTCGTCCTCATCATCCTCTCCCACGTTTCCTCCCAGGTGCCCTGTGATTGACGAGAAGTAAATGAAGAGAGCTCTTCTCCCTCAGGTTCAGTGAAGGCCGTGCGTAGGTCTCTGGCTCTCGTACCTGGGAACGTTGCCGGCCACTGACAGCCTGTTTAGCCCGTACGAGTTTTAAAGTGTGATTACCTTTGCAGGCAACTACTTTTTTAAAATCTTTGTCCAATAAAAGCTCAGCATAAGCCTGCTTTAGTAATATCACTGTTGGGGCATGGCCCACTATGGGTCGAGATTTTTTTTCTTTTTTCTTTCAGCGTGTTTAATTTCCTTTTCCTGTTGAAAGTAATTGCATTGCCACAGCTGTCACTCTGTTCTGCTCGGTTTCCATGGTTTTAACACCATTCACAGTCCTTTGACTCGAAAATGTGACAGACACAACAAAGCTTGTCAGATTGCCTGAATGAATATGAATCTGCTCGGCGGACGTTTATTTTGATCCTCATCAGCTTGTACTGAGATGACAGCTCCTTGGGTACCATAAAAACACATTACGTGCACTATTCAAAGGGAACTCACTGTCCCCAGAGACGCTTTAAAATAAACTACAGTGACTAAGAAACACACACTTCAAATAACTATAAATAAAGAAAAAAGGAAGTCAGAATTAAATACTACCAAAGTAAAAGATAACAAAAATGTAGGATTTGCCTAAATAAACTGACCAACTTTGTGTTGCACATTGCACTGAAAATGCTACATTTTAAACCTTTCTTCACTTACTGTCATCTTTATGGATAACAGAGGCATATTCAAATGTGTTATGGCTCTATAAAACACATTTCCTGCTCTGCATTCGATGTGGTGTCATCATGAGACTTTAACTCAAGTTTATCTATTTTTGCAGAGCCTCAACAGTAGCATCGGAACGTGCCACGGCAGAACTGGCTTATTGGTGAGAGAAAATCTATCCTTTAAATTGCACCTAAAGAAAATTACTTTCCTCTTTGTATTGAGGTATTTGTATTGTGTCACAGCTCTAAAAAATAAAATAAAAAAACCCTCTGTCCTTTGTTGCAGAATGGATTCCCGAGCAGAGATGGAAGCATGGTACTCCGATATATTCCGGACCCCACAGACAAACTTTTAGACGAGGCCTTCCTGCCATCTCCAGGCAAGTACCCTGCAACTCCAAAACCCCTCAGTGGCAACTCTTTTATTGTTTTTTTGTCATTCAAGTAAATGTCAGCAAAGCTCTCCCCTTGTCCTCTGTTTGATTCAGTGAGGAATGAGGACATCTAGTGGACAAGAAGTGTATTGCTGTACTTGTACTACTAAAATGAAGGGTTCATTTGCAAAAAAAACAACAACGATATCTCAGTTTTTATGTATTTTACTAAATCATGGGGTTTTTTTTGCATCCAATCCAGGGAATATCAATCAAACTGGCGTTGGGTTGTTTTGATAAGATGTCTCTTTTTGTTTTTTTATTGTGCACCCAAGGGAATATCAATCAAACTACTGTTGGTTTATTCATTTTTAGAATGGCTTTTATGTGTTTTTGCAAATGAATGCTTCAAATGAATAGTGGCATCATTAGGGCCTTACTCAGGAAGAACATCAAACATGTATTATTACCATCTGTGTGTTACCTACCCTGTTTATTCGATTTTTTAAAAACACCATGCAGATGTTTGTTGCCTTCATGTGAACGCGAGCATCAGTCAGCAATCTTTTTAGTTCACACAAACTTCTAAATTGTCCTTTTCACAGTATCAGAATGTATTGTTTGATTTTAATCCTTTAGAAAACATAAATGCAATGCTTTTACACAGCAAATAACTTCACTGAATGCACCATTGGGGTGCAAGATTGTTCTGAACAACCGCTCCTCACAACTGTATTTCCACTTGATGATGATGTAACTTTGATTTAAAAAAGTAAAGCAAATGAAATGCTCACTTTGATTGGCTGTTGGCAAGTTTTAAGTCTGTATGTTGATTTTCACAAGCTGCTGCCATTAAATTGGTTCTCTATCATTTTAGTTTTGCACAAAGTTGCAAGAGACAGATAAAACATTGGTCAAAATCGTGTCACATATCATATGCATAACCATATCAGTTATCATACTGTGCGCACTTATCACTATTAAAAAAAATACTTGTGTGCGTGCATGTTTTTTTAAATTTTTTTATCTGTTTTCAAAAGGGAGTCTTTCCACACATACTTCCACTAAAACGGCATCAAGTTTCAACTACAATAAAGCGTTTCTTCTTCGTAATGATTTGCAGTTAATGGGCTGAAACATGGCACCATTATGTCCAGTATCTATTCAGTTTTATAAATGACCTGCTAGTTTCTATTTAAGCTGTGTACACACTTAGTGAGAAACTGTCTAGTGTCCTTGCTAATGTCGGTGGTTTTTCTTACAGACTACATGAACCAGAACGGAGTCTCAGATATGATGAATCCCATCTACCAGCACCCGGGTCCACCTCGCACCATGCTTCCCACCATCTCTTCAGACGACACAGAGACGGAGTACCTGAACTGCTTTAAAAACGGGGCCAACGGACCAGAGTACCTCAACGAGGTCCCGTCCCCCGCTGTCCTCCCGCTCACCTCCAACGGCACTGTCCACAGCATCCAGAAATACCAGCCCCAGAATAGCATAGACAACCCCGATTACCAACAGGACTTCACTCCCACCTTCAAGAGCCACGCCAACGGACACATCCCGGCGGCGGAGAACGCAGAGTACCTGGGCCCAGACTGAGGACTTTTTGTGGATACAGACAATAAATATGACTTCCTATTCCATTAAGAAGGGGCGTTGATGTCTTGGCTGAGAAAGCATATAAGCGGTACCATCAATTATCGTACGTGTCTTAGGGAGTCAAGGGACACTTTGTGCAGCTTTCCGTGTTGTGTGCATGCAGTCATACTTGTCACGCAAAACCCTTCTCATTCCAAAGAGTTTCTTCTTACCACCAAACTACAAATGACTTTTCCTTGATGGAAGCTGACTCCTGGATGACTCAGTTGATCTGAGAGTTGTGCTGGACCAGATGCGCTGCGTCCATACTGGGGCTGTAGTCAAAGAAAATCTTGGTCGACTAAAATTCTACCTACTCTTCAACCAATCGATTGGTCGGGGGAGGGGGAGGGGGGGGGTTGCAAAGGGAGTGCCGTGTATTTACCTCATGCTATTTACATGTCATCATCATCATGTGCTGCTGTTACAATCAGCAGCAGCGTGACGAGGTGCTGAGCGTCTATTCTGAGCTGAAAGCTGCACGTTTGCCTTTTTTTTTCTGGTCACTGAGGGTTTAAAAATGTTTCACTTTAGGAAAAACGCAGCACCTGCACTGTCACATCCAGCCGTCTCATCACAGCGGAGGAGATGCGGGACAAATACCACACTGACCAACTGTCAACACATGAAACGAGGAGAGATTAATACTGTTGGGCCATATATATCTTCATACGTACATATCCTCTCTCCCTGCGTGCTTCAGCTCCGTGCAGATCTGACACCCGCCCGGCTGCTCGGAGATCCCCAGTTACCACTGATAGACAATAACCTAATTTTTAGGTTCATTAAATGTACCTGAATTTAGGAATATGTTACTGCAGACATTACTATAATATTCCGTCGCACCATCTGCTGACCGTATTAATCAGTGGAGCATGCAGCACATGCTTGATGTCCCTGTTTACAGAACGTCATCATTCATCTGTGTGGCTCATATTGTTGTCGTTAGTAATCCACAATAATGATGACTAACACTGCGAAGCAAGTAGGTTACTCTACCTTGTGCTGAGCTCAAGGTGCCGACATTTCTTCTGCGGGTATTCCGTATCATAGCAACCAGACTCAACCATGGCGTCGCAGGTTGAAAAAAAAAACACAGTGCCTCCAAGGCATGGATGTGCTCCAAAGCTCTTTAGCGCTCTTTGCTGGGCATTTTCAGAATAGCGCTTGACATTTTAGCTGAGGGAAAAAGAAGCTGTGATGGAGACAGGCGGCCTCATTAAAGTAACACCAGCGATTCACTGGTCAGACAAGAGCATATCGACCAAACAATCGGCCAACCGACCAGAAGACGTCAGCCCTAGTCCATACGTTGTAACCGCTGTCAGAAAATGAAAATCTCTCTAAAAGTTGTGCACGAATGCTGTCCAAATGTGCCAGTGGAGGAATGCTATTAAGAAAATATGTAAACACCTCCGTTTTTTAGGAGGCAGAAGCTCGGCTGCAAAGAACAGAAACTAGCAGCTCAACCTAAAACACAACCCAAGGTACATGTGTTGTAGAATCACAAGTTAGATACACAATCAGTCAACAGTATTGACAGAATTGAAAGGGCTGACAACACAGTGGTGCGCTCACTTGACACTGATGCGAAGGCTTGGAACATTTCTCTGTGGTGAAGTCAAGACGATTAAAGGGAGTTTTTAAAATGCTGGACTGTTGGGGTCCTCGGAGGCCCGACGACACTCATCCTGAAGGATGAGTCAACAAAATGTTGCAATGTATAGAATGTATAGTGAGTTTAAAGGGGAATATTGGTGAATTGTATTGTTTAAATATGTTACTTTTATGCTCTAAGACAGTCCTGTCTGTGTCACAAATCTATCCTTTGGTGTGTGATATCACACTAACTATGTAGAGAATGTATTGGTAAATACAGCACATGTGATTGTGGTCATATTGACACTGCTGTGTTTTGCAGTTGAAAACCTGCAGCGCTGCATATTTGTGTGGACCCACAAAGTTAACTCAACTTTGTATCAGCTGAGCTTTGTATCAGTATGGCACATTAGTTTGTGTAGTTATATGCACATCACTTAAGTGCAAGGCTATCAGAAAACGGTGTCAATGAAGAAAAAGTAACGCCTGCACACTTACTTCAAACCACAAGTTTGATGACAATGTTTCGTTCCTATGTGGGTCTTCGTGAGGTCAAAATGTTTGGAAAAAATGTTTTTACTGATCCAAAAAACTTCTAAAAAAGCACCAACAGTAGTGGAATGAAAACCACCACTTCCAAATGCATCTCAATAGAGTTTTTGCTATTTACTATTGTTTTTTCACTTGTTTGTAAAAAAAAAAATACTGGTAGAACTGTCTTAGGTCATGTGAGTAACTTATTTGAATTTTTTTTATTAGAAGTATTTCCCTGTAAACATGAGTTATTTTACAGATTATATGAATGGAAACAAAGAATGTTTCTGATGTCTAACATATCTGTATTATTACCTGGAGACTTTTCCTTGTCAGATTATTTTTTTTTTTTAACAAAAGTGTAGGGTGTTGACACCGTATCTATGAATCTGTTTCTAGCTTTAAAGTCTTGTAGTCTTGCAAGAGCATTAACTTTGCAAATATTATTCCTAGTTTTAAAGGGATATACTATTGTAGCAACCTGAAAGCCTACTTTTGCAGATTTTACACAGGTACATGTACAGAAAACAGTGATTATACTGTAATATACCCCAAAATAGTCACCTATAATTTATACTCAGTACACAGTTTTGTCACGTCATATGTGAATATGCACTTATTCCTGAATTGTGATTATTTCATTCAAAAGTGAACATGAATAAATCTTTTTTTTTCTATGGAAATACTGTTGTTTTTTCCCCCACAGCTTTAACAAGTGAAGATACAGGAAGGACTGGGAGCACTGATTCACTTATCTATTCAGTGTTTTTATCTTGATGCCTGCAGAACTTCAAGTAACAATAGATGAAATTCCTTTAGCAGATAATCAGCAGCATCCACCCTACAGTATGTCAGTGTGAGCACCAGCCTTTAACCACAGTGACGAGATAAAAGAGCATTAGGAGACAAAACCTCATTGAATACACAGAATAAAACAATGGCTTTTTATTTCTAATAGATCAAAGGTGAGCTACAGACAGTGATGGAGGAAACATTCAGATCCAATACTTAAGTAAAAGTACTAATACCACACTAAAAATACTCCATTACAAGTAAAAGTCCTGCATTGAAAATGTTACTTAAGTAAAAGTATGTAAGTATAATCAGAAACATGTACTTAAAGTATTAAAAGTAGAAGTAATGCAGAAAAAAAAAATATTTAAAAATGAAATAATTAAAAGGAAAAGCAGCAAATATTCACATTTGTAAAGCTGGTGCCATTAAATGTTTTAGCATGAAAAATGACTTAATCAAAATAGTTGCCATTTTTTATTTAATTTTTTTATTATTACTTCCCTGCAGGTATTTACATTGCAAGTTATCAGTTTCAACACTTACATACATTTTAGTATGTGTATAATCAAAGAAACAGAAAGGAAAAATTAAACAAACCATAAAAAGAGGAAAATAAAAAATAGTAATAATAAAAAATGGCTATACATTTTTAAATAAATTATAACATTTTTTAAAAAAAGTGGAAAAAATCTGTCAATCAACTATTTCAGCTGAATATACTGTTGGGTAGTTTAATCTACATCAAAACAGATATTATATACAATATTTTACAAGTTATATTCTTATATAATATATAAATATATAATCTCATATTCATATGTTCGTATGCAAAAATCTTAATTGGTAGTAAAGTAACTAAAGTTGTCAAAGTAATTGTAGTGGAGTTGTAAAGAAGTGGGACCAGAGTGGCTAGAAGTCGGAGGCAGACACAAGACTTTGGCCAAGTATAATAAAATGTGATTTCTTTACAAAACAGAAATTAATGTCAAGTGCACACAACTACATGCTGACATTGAAACTCTTCAAATCAATTAGTTTACTGCCATTTGCACACAACTACACACTGATATTCAGACAGTTCTCCTCAGTGGCACTGAACTCCTCCTGAAGATCTTATATAGACCCTTTAATTAACAGGACTCTAGGCTGTACCATTCCCCAGTGACTCAACTACATCTCCTGAAAAGCAGGTCAGTGAAATTCTTAATTGTTCTTACACATTGCAAGCAGAAACACCTTTATACAGATAAGCAAACACCATACCTTTGCCACCCTTCATAACCAGATCACAAATCAACAAATTATTTACTCAATATACTTCACCTTGCCCCACACTTGGTATTGCCCTGTGACATCACTGATGATGTCACCCGGTCTACAAATACAGGAAGTGATGAGCACCTCCTCCCTTTGTCTCTCGAGCACATGGTGGGAAAGGTGAGTAAGAAAGAAAATGTTTGAAATGCAAAATTTAAACAATAAACAACCAAACTTAATACTGCTTCGCATATTTTTTAGCAGAAATGTTATGATATGTCAAGAAATGTAATGCAGTTACAAACAAGCATGGCAATGATAGTCAAAATAGGGACAGATGGCATGTTCTTAGCCACTTTGTCAGGCGGCTGTGGCTCAGTAGAGCGGTTGTCCACTAAGGTCGGTGGGTCGATCCCCGGCCCCTGCAGTCTACATGTCGAAGTGTCCTTGGGCAAGATACTGAACCCCAAATTGCTCCTGGAGGCATAGCCATCGGCGTGTGAGTGTGTGTGTGTGTTTATCTCCCCTGCTGAGCGTGCTTTGCATGGGAACCTCTGCCATCCTCCTGTGAATGTGGTGTGAGTAGATGAATGACTCGCAGTGTAAAGTGCTTCGAGTGGTCGCAAAGACTAAGTGCTATATAAGTACAGTCTATTTGTCACAGGAGTAATGTAATCACAATGGTCTTGAGCGTCACTACGCCCCGGCTGCAGCAAAGGGACTTTGAGAACCACACGGCGGGGAGGAGGGACTTCCTCTGGTTGGGGTTTTCTCTGGGCGGAAGTATAAGTATATATATTCAAAATGTGGAAAAGAGTTAGCATTTTAGCACTACCGGTACCCTCGTCTTGAAGTCGATGTTTTTTTTTTTTCATGTGTTTTTGTTTAGACGTCTGAAATTGCATTTACACTTCTAAAATCATAAAAGTGGTGTTTATATGGAGAGATTGTCTTGCTAGATGTGTAAGTATCATAAACTTGTCTGCCACACATCTTATTTTCTGCAAAGATCCAAAATCCCATAGATTTTTTTTGTGGAGGGAACCCATGGCGATGCTAACTTCCGGGTTGGCCTACAAAAAGACGTCATCCCTTCGGCTGCCTATACCGACACTGCTTACATAGCAAGCCAGACTATCACAGGAGTAAAAAGTAAAATATTTCCCTTTGAAATACAGTACAGTACTTTAGTAAATGTACTTTGTTACATTCCACCAGTGGATATAGAAGTTGTTTATTCTCCTAAATCTGCCCTTACATTTCTAATTATTCAGTTTATAACTCCTAACTGGGGACTTAGTAATTCATTCGAATAAACAATGGTTTTCTTAAACACAAGGGCAAGATATGGTGCTGTTGCTGTTCAGGACAAGTAAAATTAAAATGTTGACCTGAGGGGAAAATTATTAGATTAAACACTTATAAAAAGCTGCCAGCTCAATGAACTGCCAGCAGCTTTTGACCAATTGAAAAGTTTAGAGTGGTTAAGTTAAATGTGGTTAAATTAGGTGTGGGTTATATGGGTATCTTTTATTTGTGTTTATTTTGTTAGGTTGATGTAATAGGGTTAGGGGTTTATGGGTAAGGGATTAAGGTTATGTTCAATCTTTGCAGGTTTGAGTTTATGTTGCAAACTTTATTTAAGCACAAAAATTATACAATTTGTTAAAGACTGTAGGCTGTGGTTAGAAAACATTTAGGTTAAATATTTCTAAATTTAGAATTTTGTTTTAAATATGAAGTATTTCCCCAACATTAGTTATACTAAATAGAGTTAGACTAAATAAGCAACAATCAAAGTTTTGGGGGAAAAACATGTAGTTAACATTACTGAAAGTAAGAGCAGAGTTGTAATACACAACACAGCAATTGTTTCAGTATAGGCCTGGTGAATAATTTCATAGATACCCAGGCCATGCAGAGCTGAGTGATATAGGTGTTAATGGACTGAGTAAACACCAGGGACAACGATGGAAATAAATCCAGAAATGTATAGTTCCTACATACATCTACAGCAATGATACTAAATTTACAACCCGTGGGTCAAATGTGGCCTGTGACAGGGTGCCGGGTGGCCCGCTGAACATTTTCCAATTCACAATGAAAATAATTGATTCAAACTGTGCCTTTGTTTTTGTACTGGAGTGCAAACAATCAAAATAGAGCATGTTCCAGGGGAGGATCTGCAGTAAATAAAATAAATAAATATGCTACCAGAAACAGTTTGTTTATGGTTTATGTTTATAAATTATTCCAACATTTGAGTAATTGCACGACAGAAGAGCTTCCAGCTTTAATATTCTATAAACTCTTTCAAATGTAAGTATTTGCAGCTAAAATGCAGTTGCAGCTATTAAATGCAGTAAAATATCTGATTTACATCTCATATAGGCCGAGTGTCAAAGCATGTGCAAAGTTCATGTCAGTTAATTTAAAAAAAGAAAGATGAGTTATGGGTCTTTTAATGATTATTCATTTTAGCTGATAAATATTATTATACGTTTATTAACTGACCCCTGGCCTCATGTGATTTTGCAAAAGTGGCCCCCAGGCAAAGCAAGTTGAGTTTTCCTGACCGACAGTATGGATTACATGGAGTTACATGGAGTTTAGGTGTAGTGCGTCCTCGGCGTCGTTAGGTGGCAGCACTCAGGGAACAGTTTGTCTCCGCCCCAAACAAATAATCCGACGAAGAAGAAACCATATTATGCGAAACTTTATGTGGACTGTCACTTCGATTCGATCGTTTCAGTAAGAGGGATGGGAGTCCTACCAGGGAGAAGCCTTTTATGTATACTTTTCTTCATAATACTCCTGTCAGAGGGACATTTTCGATGGGTAAGTGTAATCTAAAGCTCGTGTTCTCGTGACTAAAACATGACTCAGCTCGGTGTGCCGTTGCCAGTGTTGTGTTTATCTGAGGCGGCTAGCGAAACTAGGATGCAGGTTAGTCTAGCTATTTAGGGTTTCGAGTCTTATTTTTATCCAGGACAAAAAAAAGCGTTAGTAATCGGCTTAACGGTGACTCAAACATAATAGCTAGCATCAGTGTTTGTTGGAAACTGCACCAGCCTCGTAACATTAGCGAAAACCGAAAATGGATAACATCAGACGTTAGCTGTGACATTCCACAGGGACGGTACAGGTTGTATCCTGGGCTCAGAGCCACCGGTGGCCAGAGAAGTTTCCTGCTGTCATGACAGATTGAAAACACCACCCTGTTTCAACTATAAAGCTTAGGTGGCTAAATGTGCTCCAGCCAATGTTGTGATTGCCCCAAGTCATAAATGTTAATGTTCAAATGGCTCACAAAACCTGGAATGAAAAACAACGAATGATGTGCATCGTTAGCAAGTTATTCAACAAGCAGACGTTACATGGCTTGGAAGCTAGGTAGCTAGCTAAAATAATTACCACTGTTTGAAGATGTAAATGTTTTTTATGTGAAATGTATCTTTTATTTGCATTTACAAAGTGTGCAGATAATGTAGTAATTGTGACAAAACATCTATGCATTTCTTTTTAAACAACACTTACAGGGTAAGAATAAGAACTATGATTGTAATGCAACATAATACATAAATAAGTAATAGACATCACAACAGAAAAGACAACACAGTACTTGCTAGGGCTGTCCTCAATAAAATACATTCTTAGTCGACTAGCATTCGACTAACTGATTAGTTGATTTAATCGACAAATCTGTAAAACTGAGTTTTTCCACAAAGAATCATGCAAAAGCACCACTTTAAATCTAGTGTTTACCAGAGATGTGCTCAGAAGTTTCTAGGAAGTAAGTCATTCAGCATGGAAAAAAGCATAAAAAATAACAAATCCACTAAAGACATCTTTAGTCGACTAAGACCAAAACGACCGATTAGTCGACTAATCAACTATTGATGATATTGATAATTACAAAAAAATAACTTTAAATGAATGATTGACATGTGTAATATACAAGATCCACCTTTTACATATTTATTACAAATGTGTCCCTTTGTAGTTTTATAGGCTATATAAAGACATGTAAATCCAGTCAATTTAGGGTATTTCTGGTGAAGATGCCATTTCAAAACAAACTAGACAGAAACCTATGTCACCTACGTACCCTGATCCATCCATTTGATTTGATTTAATCAGTTACTCGTTTGTCATCAGTAGTCTCTCTGCTCCTTTGACTGCATTGTTGGAGGTAATTAGGTCAGTCCAGTCACTTCAAAACTATGCTAAAACATTAGATCTGAATGATTAATCATTACTGTTTCAAGATAAGAGATCAGCTTCCTGGTAAAAACAACAAGGATGTGGTATGAGTAGAATATTGATTGACTGCAGTGGATAAGCAGAAAGGATTTTTGTAGAAATGTGTGTGCTAGTTCCTTTTGTGGGGTTGGGGGTCAGATTTCCATTATGTTTATCAACCACTTCAAACAAACCTTGCAGGGTTCTGGGTCTTACTCAAGATTAACGTGTATCTTACAACTAGTTCTGAGTCTTGAAAGTTGACTTTGGACAAATAGCAAGTACTGGCAAAGGCTGCAGCTGCATAAATCTCAAACTGAAGCAACAATAATGACATACGAATGCTGCCCTTGAACTCAGTACCACAAGGCACAAATAGGACAGAGTGTAACACTGGGCTTACTCATAAAACAGTTTGTAGAGTAAGTGAATTAACTTCCCCTACCAACAAAGAACACGTGAGAGATGTGATGCTGAGATAGTGGAAAACTTTGACTGCAGAAGCTATATAGACAAAAATGTCTGTAATAGTATGTTGTATTTTGTGTTTTGTCAAGTGTTGGAATTGAACTGAGTGTTATGTTGCTGTAGAAATCTGACCACAATTCTCCTTTCTCTGGCCTTCTTTCTTGACGTTGAATGTCGGGTTCATTGCATGATGTGACTAAACAGACTCTCTGTCTGTACTGGAAGGCATAAATGCAGGATTGTAAGGAAACATTTTTGCAGAAGTGAAATTTTTATTTTCGGACCTACAAAACACGAGATATTGGAAACACAGGAAATGAAACATGGTCGGAGGTAAACCTGGTAAAAATGTAAAACCTCAAGGTAAATGGGTACAGCAGCTCAGATCAGAGTTGTCAAGTTCTTTTTTTGAGCAGCCAAAACTAAGTCACATGGTCCACCGGAGCCTTTAGAGGAACTCTCAGGGTGTTTGGGCCGTCTGGCTTTGATTAGTTCAGGGTTCATACGCACGCAGTTTGGAGAAGTCTGGGATTTCATTTTAGATTTAGGAATTTAGATTTTAGAAAGAAAGAGAAGAGACTATTGCCTTGATTCTGTCTTCTAAAATATAAAATTCAGAATTTCTAAAAATAAATTAAATACAAGCATTCATCGAGCCAAAAGTTGGAATATTTTACCCCCAAAAAAAGAACGTTTCAGGAAAAAAGTTGGGATATTTTCACAAAGAAAGAATATTTAGATAAAAAGTTGGAATATTTTCACAAAAAAAGAATATTTAGAGAAAAAGTTGGAATATTTAAAGAAAAAACAAGAAAGAAATATGGAAAAAAAAAATAAATAAATATATATATATATATATATATACATGTAAGAACAAAAGCACTGTTGTCTTCTACGTAATCTACCTAGAAGTCTGGAAATTTGAGTCTGGAAATTTGAAATGGAAAATGTGGAGGAACCCTGTTAGTTGGCAAGACTTTGTTCTTGTCCTCACTAGATTAAAAATAGAAGTATCATCACTTCTATCAGTAAAAAGCTACATCCGATTCAACAGACTCTGCAAAAATGAAATATACTGAATGCAGACCAACACTGCACAAATGATCACTGTGTTTTTGTTGTTTTTCTATCAGGTTGAGGCGCAGCACTGTGTGTGGTATGGTGAGTGCGGAGAGTCCGAAAAGGTGCCTGGAAAAAAGTACAACTGCAACTACACCGGTCCTCCCCTCTCGCTACCCTCTGAGGGTTATGACCTTCTCACGGTACATGTAGTATCTTGGTGCTTTTGTCGTATTATTGCTGACATTTGATCCTCAAACCAATCTTCTCTAACATACTTCTGCTTTATTTTGCACTGTGGAAAAAAATCTACAAAAGTGTGTCAAAGTGAAGTCATCCCTTTTGTGTGCAGGAGCTTTGTCCGGGATACGACTATGGAAACCGAAGCCTCTGCTGTGATGTTAACCAGTTGCACACCCTCAAAGGGAGTCTCCAGCTGCCCCTACAGTTCCTGTCTCGGTATGCACTGCAGTTATAACATTAACTAGTGAAGCACATGACGTTCATTCCCTTTCTGAACCTCTGAACACAAAGAATACGAGTATCTGCCCTTTTGAATCTGTCACTATATGTGCAGCTCAAATGTTGTATGTTGTTGTCCAAACATGCAAGTCTTGACATTCCATGTTCCAAATAATGGGTTACAGGCAGACTGGCTCACAGGCCAAATGACTGATTTGACGAGGTTGGCTTGTTTTCTTATGTTTATAGGTTTTATTTACTTCACTGCATTTGTTAAAAAGTTTATGTAATTTATATAACACTTTAAAGAAGGCAAACAAGTGTTGTACCAAAGTCCACCATGGCAGACATATGAGAGAGAGAGAGAGAGAGAGAGAGAGAGAGAGAGAGAGAGGGAGAGAGAGATGCACCTTAAAAGCGTCAGCAGACTCGGCCTGTCTAATGGCCTCCAGCAGGCCATTGCAGAGCCGAGGAGCCGCTACAGAAAAAGCCCTGTCCCCGGCCTTTTTTTCTGTTCTGAGATATATGTAGTAGGGCTTGATTCAGGCATGGACACAATCTCATTTCTGAAGGACAATGATTTGGCCATATTTGCTTTGGGGAGTTGCATATTTAGAATACATACTACTACTAATAATAATAATACAACCCCCCACCAAAAACATGCACTTAAGTCTTCCACAAACTTTCAGGAAAAGCTGAAGACCTGCTGAATCCTGGATGATCATATTGCTTGTACTGTCTGCATGAAGACAATATAGACGGCAATAAACATTTTTCCTAAGAATTGTGGGAGAAATGGTGATATCAATTTTGAATGGAAAAAATTGTGATTCTCATTTTGACCAGAATCATGCAGCCCTAATATGTCGGGGCGAGACCATAGAGAGATTTTGATACAATTAAAAGCATTTTGAAGTTTATCCTGAAATGAACGGGGAGCCAGTGTAAGGATGCAAGGATAGGAGAGATATAGTTTCTTGTTTCTTGGACCTAGTTAATAACTGGGTGGCAGCATTTTGAACTAGTTGTAAATGGGAAATGGTAGCCTGGGGAATTCCTACTGTAGGCAGAGGGCGTTAGAGTTAGGGTCATGAGTGATTCTTTCTAGATCAGAGGGTGATGGGAAATGCCTAATTTTGGAGATGGTTCTAAGAAACTGGACCTGACAGCGGAATATACCTGTCTGTTAAAACTTAGATTGCCATCAAATATAAAACCCAGGTTCTTACAGTATGGAAATGTATGGAATTAGATTTTAATAATTTCCAGGTCTGGATAAATATGGAAAAAAAGAAGAGAGTATGGAAAAATATTCTTCCAGACAATTGCCCCTACTGTTTTCTAAAATATAAAATTCAGAATTTGTAAAAAAATAAGTTGATCATACAAGCAGAGTGTTTTTCATGGCATTTGGAGCAGGCAGCCAGCGCAGCCAGAATGTTTCCCGCTGTGTGAGAGCGTGGGCGAGACTGAGCACGATGTCGATAAATGCAGTGGTATGGTGTGGCCTTGTTTTTTTTCCCATGCAACTGTTATACACTCTTCAACTTTAACTTATTTTATTGTTCTGAGTTATGCAACAACCCCTTTCTTTTTTGAAAAGTGTGTTTCTCACACTCACCACGTCTGTGTGCAGGTGTCCCGCCTGTTTCTTCAACCTGATGAACCTCTTCTGTGAGCTGACCTGCAGCCCGCACCAGAGTCAGTTCATGAACGCCACCAAGGTCAACGACACCAATGTAAAGGAAGTGCAGTACTATATTGGACAGACCTTTGCCAACGGTGAGTTCACAGCCAGAGGTTGGTTTGGATATGATAAACAGCTTCACCCTCGTTACTTTCATGGCATGTCACATCTCCTGAGTCACCAGTTCCCTACTTCAACATGAAGTCATGCTCTCAGTTGTGTAATTCTGTGGGTGACTGACAGTCATAACTGTTATTTTTGGTTAAATAAAATATGGGATGAGCAATATAACCTTATGGAAATCTTGAGTTTTGCTAGTGCCGGGCAGTATACTGGATGAACCGGCTTTAATTTCCTGTATATTAATTTTTCGTCTGTGTGTAATGGTTACTAATGGTTATAACTTTTAACTCAACAATTAATAACCTACAACTAACTCTTTAACAGGGTCAAACACCATGGCATACAACAAGTTGTGACACACAAACAATTTGTAATACTAATACAGGCACTAATACTCCTGACAGTAGATACGCCATTATAAACCTATAATAAGGCCAAGTCATGCAGGAAAAATATACAGTGATATACCGTGCCAGAAACTAGAATCTTTTAAAAATACTGTGATTTTGATCATACTGCCCAGCACCAAGTTTTGCCATAAAATAATCAAATGAAATGTTTCAGCGATGTACAATGCCTGTAAGGACGTCCAGGCACCATCCAGCAACGTGAAGGCCTTATCACTGCTGTGTGGGAAGGATGCAAAGGACTGCAACGCTACCAACTGGATCCAGTATATGTTCGATATTAACAACGGACAGACTCCCTTTCCCATCATCCCGATATTCACAGGTAAATCACTCTGTAGTGTTTTTACATATCAAGTCATGATCCTGCGGCAGAAAAATATCCCTACAGCTGTTGATGTTGCTCTTTGTATGATTAATTCACCATGCAGTTATGCTGTTTCTTTGCACTAGATGTCCCGGTGTCTGGTTACACTCCCATGAACAACAAGACATATGCCTGTACAGAGGGCCTGGACGACGGCTCGGGTCCCTGCTCCTGTCAGGACTGCACAAAGGCCTGTGGCCCCAAACCTGTACCTCCCCCTGTCCCCCCTCCCTGGACGATCCTTGGTATCGATGCCATGACTGTCATCATGTGGATCTCTTACATGGCCTTCCTGCTTATCTTTATTGGAGCTGTACTGGGAGCTTGGTGTTACAGGTAAAGGTCTTGCTTGTGGCGTATGCTGCTAGAATTCATGTGTTATACCTGCAAACCCTCATCCACTGTAAAAAAAAACATACTGGTTGTGATGCTTGCTTTAGAAGTTAATATAGATTTGGCTTGTGTGATTCTTTGTGCGTGCAGGAAAAGGACCATCATGTCTGAGTATGGCCCCATATTGGACAGCAATAACCCGCTGTCTCTCAACGGTGATAATCCTGACCACGGTACTGGAATGCATGATAACAAGTGAAATTGTTTGTCGTCTTTCTGTTTGTTATGCCGCTAATTGCATTGCTCTTTAGTAGGGGTGTCACGATTTTTATTCTAAATAGAAAATCAATTGAAATGAACTTTTAATTTTGATCATTGAAATCAAAAGCAGGATCGGCGATTCTCCCATCAGTTTTTTTTTCTCTCCACCACTGTCCGAAGAAAAAAACACTTCATAGAAAATCCTCCTGTTAGCCCTGAATTCACCACTGTAGGAAAGCATGCGGGCACATCAGCATTCAGGTGCACCTCGTAAACACTGAGAAACTCAAGCTGTTGTTGTAAAGTACCCTTCTGCCATCTAGTGGCTCTTCTTTTTGTTGTTGCACATCAAGACTTACCTTGCATGGTAGCTGGATTCTTGCGAGATCACGTGAAAATCGCAGATTTCTTGATCGCTTAAATCCCTCTTTCCAGGCTCCAGTACAAGTGTTTGGGTCTGGACCAATCAGCGACTCGTAGCTACGGGCGTGGTTTAGGTGTATGAGCTGCGCGACTGTTCATTCAAAACAACAATGGCGGCTCTGAGTAGATGCTGCGATACTGCAGTAGCGTCGGTTATATCAGAACTGGAGAATATTTCTTAATTAAAAGAAGAACAAAGAACGGCACTGAAGGCTTTTCTGCACTTCTCCTGACTGACAGACGGTTCGTCCAATCACCTGTCAGGTATTTTTTCAAAGCTCCTGCCCTTTTCCAAACAGTTTCTAATGACGGATGGTTCTGTGTAACAACCATGTGATGGCGTCAGGTTACATCAAGACTCCATAGTCTAACAATAGCATAGCAGTCAGTGCTGATAAAAAAATCGAAAGATCGAAAGTGAAATGGAATGGTGGATTTGGAGTATCCCTCCGCTACTCTTTAGGTATAAAGCATGTAATGTGTCAGTGCTGTGTGACGTAAGCTAACTCCCAGTCTTTTCCTCCTCTTAGTAAATGCATCATGCTGTGAAACATTGGGTGAACGCTTTGAGAATGCTCTGCGGATCCTCTTCAGCTCCTGGGGTTCCTTCTGTGTGCGGCATCCCTCTGTGGTCATACTGGGCAGCCTGATACTGGTGGTGGCCTCCTCTGGGGGCCTGGTCTACATGCGCATCACCACAGACCCCGTTGAGCTGTGGTCGTCTCCCACCAGCCAAGCTCGTCAAGAGAAGGACTACTTTGACAGCCACTTCGGACCTTTCTTTAGAACTGTGCAGCTCATCATAACCACTCCACTCAACGACACTTTCATCTACTCCCCGTACTTCGGAGGATCAGATGTGCCATTTGGAGCAATCCTGGGCAAAGACATCCTGCACCAGGTGAGTTGGTGGGAGAACGGGTATCATTAGCAATATTTTGTAGGGATGCTCCGATAGTGAAATTCTGGGCCGATACCGATATTTAAAATAGCAATTTGGCCGATACCGATATTTTTTGTTATTTATTCCCTTTTTGTGCCAGGGAAACAGAAACATCTTTGATAGATTGATTTTGTAAACAGGTTTTAATGTCTTCTGGATGCAGTCTGCTGATGAAGATGTGAGTGTATATGGTGAATTTACATCCCATCTATACATGCGAGAAAAATAGTCCATAACATTAATTATTAGCATTAATAACATTGGTAACACTTCATAACGTTTTTTTTTTTTAAAGTGAGTCACCTCTCTTACATCTTTGAGTGACACACGTGAAGTATGTACGGTCGGGGAAATAACAAACGATTGAATCATCTTAATTCCTGAACAAGAGGAAATGCGAAACGGCTGAATACAGCGAGGATAGTGAGTCACGACAATACCATCACTTTTCCCCGTCATAAACGTCAAAACGAGAGGTCTTTACTCTTGTATTTTTATTGTTCACACCACATGTGTTGATTACATTATTGTTGACAAATTAAGCATGTGTGACAGGAGAGGGAGGGGGCAGGCAGAGAGGCGGGTGTATCGGCTACTGCCATCGGTGATTGTCTACTTTTTCGGTGATTGCAGTCAGGGCGGATATCAGCCGATACTGATGTGTGGCTGATACATCGGTGCATCCCTAATATTTTGTCATTGGAGCCAATTAGAGTGTTTTTTGTATAAAGAAGTAGTGTTTCTGTCACCAGATTAGATCGAAACCTTTCATGTGAAAAGCAGCTGTTTCTGTGAAACTGTGGTTTATTGGTTCTCCTTTTTTCCCCACTTTCTTTCTAACTTTAACCAACCAGGTGCTGGATCTGCAGCTTGACATCGAAGGCATTGTAGCCACATACGAGGGCCAAAACGTCACCCTGGAGGACATCTGCTTGTCTCCGCTGGCCCCGTACAATACCAACTGCACCATCCTGAGTGTCCTCAACTACTTCCAGAACAGCCATGCTGTGCTGGACCACAGCATAGGAGACGACTTCTTTGTCTATGCCGACTATCACAGCCACTTCCTCTACTGTGTCAGGTGATTTTTCTTGGTTTAATTTTTCAGTTTTGGATGTGATGGAGAAAAAAAACTTGTGGTCAGCCTTCATCTTGATGAATAAAAGAATAACTCCATAGGCCTCCGTTGAGTTACGTGAATATGAGTTTAATGCAACAATATCTGATAAGAGAAGGGTTTGGTACATCTTGCATAGACGGTTCATACCAAAAGCTTAAAGTATAATCAAAGGCTTTCATCCTGATGCCGTGCCTGTCCCACGTCATACATGTAGTCACAATAACGCTGTGTGCTACATAACACAGACTGCAAGAGCCAGAGAGGACATCTTATAACCCTGAGACCTCCAGGAGCCACAGAGCTGCATGCACAGAATAAAGAAAGACTGAGTCCTCTGGATAACAAGCTAATGTCATGATGACACATACTTTCATAATTAGCATTATATATCTTAATATCCTAATCATCAGAGAAATTTCTCTGACAGGATGTTAACCAATAAGTTGGCACTTGAATGGTCTTAGACATGTCTTGCCAGCAGAAATGTGTTGTGGGTTTATGAAACGTTGCTGCAGTAAAAACCTTAAGAAAACACATCGGTGTTGAAATCGAACACCTGCAGCTCACGAGAATCTGGCTTAATCTAATGACTGCTATTTTTCAGGCTATTAACTCTGTTGGTGTTTTCTCCCACAGTGCACCAGCATCCCTCAATGACACCACTCTCCTCCACGACCCCTGTTTAGGCACCTTTGGTGGCCCCGTCTTCCCTTGGCTGGCCCTTGGGGGTTACGATGGTGAGCTGGATTAACACTTATAGTGGCAGTGACAGTTTTTCCATTTACACTACAGCACTTAAATAATCTGTTTACAACCTCTCTATAGATTATTGTATTGCACTAAGAAATACAACTCTCTTTTGTCACTGAACTTCTTGTAATGAACCTGCTGTGTGTAGAAATAATCCAGAGGTGTATCAGTATCCTTTGACATTGTGCTCTTTACTAATTGTGCAGTTTTTGCAATGAGCCAATATTTTTTGTGTGTGTTGCCTCAGTATTTATAATTAGCCCTACACGGTTTATACCACATGATCACATTTGTGCAGCGGTCAGATTACAAATGCGCTGTTTGAACTGAAATAAAAATAAGAATCTCTGATTATCATGAGCTGTCACATCAACCAGCCCCAGGCCTTTATCTAAGAGGCAGCCATGTTTTTTTTTTCTGGGGAATTTTATCTGTGCTGTTATTGTCTTTCCACCAAAAGGAATGCTGAGCTGTAACTGCCAGTTCAATAATTGTTCTTCATGTGGTTGATAACTGGGATTGTTTAAGTGACTTTTTTACAATGAATGTCTGTTTTTTTTCACACATTACAGAAACCAACTACAACAATGCCACTGCTCTAGTGATCACCTTCCCACTCAACAACTACCTGAACGACTCCGTCAGGCTCGGCAAAGCTCTGGCATGGGAGAAAGAGTGAGACAACTTTCTGTTTTTAAATTCCATTAGAGATGAGGGATTGGTCCAATACTGTGCTCATGTACTCGTAAAACGAGTGATATTTTAACAATGACAAAAGTAGAGCAGACTGCAGACTAGGGTTGGGTACATACTTGGCAGCAGGTAACGTTAGCCGTTAGCTATTAGCTGGATTAAACACGGTTAAGAAGCTTAAAGCTAAACAACACCAGAACGTGCAGAAGTCAGCAGCTAAAGACACAGCTAACGGTTAGCTCACCACCACTAGCATAGTACTGAGACACCACAGCCACTGCTGGAGTTGGAGATGTCGGAGAAACCGCAGAACTGTAAAATCCTTGTGCGAGTAATACACGCTGTTGTTGTACAGTTCCTTTCTGCTGACAGTTTGTTCCCAATTGACTGGTTATTCAGGCATTTGTTTTGAAAGACAAACGATACCCAACCCTAGTACTCGTATCGGTACCCGGTATCAGCAAGTACCCAAATGTAAGTACTTGTACTTTGTTTGAGAAAAGTGGTATCGGTGCATCCATCCCTATTGGAGATAACTCTTATGGTGTGTTTGCATTTACTTAAAGTCCCAGTAAAACAGCAGTTAGAGCATCTTTAGCTTCTGTACTGTGACCTATTTCCCAGTGAAACAGAATATTTGAGCAATGTACAGTATGTCAGTGTTGTTAGAACAGGAGGACGAGGGAGAGATGAATGAATTACACCTCAGCCACATTGTTTTGGAAATTAAAACAAAGTTTTTGCCATCTGATATCGAAACACACATCTCTTCCTATCTTTCTATATTGCTCTGTTAGCTCCAGTACGACGACCCACAAATAGTGAAGTGCAGTTTTATATGACCGGTGTGCTATAATTAGCTGCCCAAAGTCTCATTTGATTGGATGAACTTAATTTGTAAACACCCCTGAGTGCAGGATGAGTCATCAAACATTTGAAGCTGTTTTACAGGAAGAGAAAACAGGGATTTTGATGTAAAAATACTCTGACAGGGTTCCTACGCAGGATGGAAAAGTATGGAATTAGATTTTAGTAATTTCTGGGTCAGGTCTGGATAAGTATGGAAGAAAAGAAAAGAGTATGGATAAATGTGTGTTTCTAGACGATTGCCCCTATTCTGTTTTCTAAAATATAAAATTCTGAATTTCTAAAAATAAATTAAATACAAGCAGAGTGTTTTTCATAGCATTTGGAGCCAAAATGTTTACCGCTGTGTGACGGTACGTGTCCACAGGGACCGTCGTTTCCACGCTTCCCATTCATTGTCTATGTAAGCATCCGTGCAATGCATTCTGGTAGCACTGCGGTGAGTTTCAAGAGACGGGGTGTCATGTTGTCTGCTCCTCATTTGCATATAGTTGAGGTCCAGGCTACTTTATGCAAATCAGGGGCATCCAGCGCTACTCGCTGCCTCGAAACTCACGGAAATCTTTTAAACTAACTGTTGTCGACCTAAAATGAACAGATTCAGAAACTGCATGGCTTATTTTTCACCTCAGATGTTTTCTATTTTCGTAATATAAAGTATGGTATTTATTTATTTATTTTTTTTATTGCATTTCAGATTCATCAAGTTCATGAAGAACTTCAAAAATCCTAACCTGACTGTAGCCTTCAGTGCAGAGAGGAGCATTGAGGATGAAATAGACAGAGAGAGCAACAGCGACATCAGCACCATAGTAGTGAGCTATGCCATTATGTTCATCTACATCTCCCTGGCCCTGGGTCACATCCACAGCTTCAGGAGAGTCATGGTAAGAGCCTAAGCACACATTTATTATCATTATCATAAAATGTGTCATGCATTTTTTTTTTTTTTTTACATTAATCCATATCTGAAATAGTTTTACACATTGTGTAAGAGTGTGACTCCTCTTTCCTGTCTTTGATATAAGAGCTTGGCAACAAAACAAGTACAACGTGCTTGACGACTCCCTGCTACTGCTGGAGCGTAACAGGGAGCCGCTAAAGGCAGGAACATGACTGATCCTCTGTCTTTTTGCCTGTACAGGTGGACTCTAAGATTTCTCTGGGTATAGCAGGTATCCTGATTGTGCTCAGCTCTGTGTCCTCCTCACTGGGGATCTTCAGCTATTTTGGCATCCCCCTCACCCTCATTGTGATCGAGGTCATTCCTTTCCTGGTGCTGGCTGTTGGAGTGGACAACATCTTTATTGTAGTCCAGACGTATCAGGTAACCTCCCCAATCCCAATCCATTAAAGCTATAATATGTAACATTTCCACATCAAAATGTCTAAAAACGACTAGACCTATTTATATTCAAGGTTACTTTATTTGTCTCCCTTGGGAGAAAAGTTGTCTTGGATAAAAGGGAAATTGCTGCAACAAACCAGACGTTACAATAGAAAAACATTAGTTACCCACAGTTCATCCATTCACTGAGACAAAGTACATACTGCTGCTACCCAGGTATTCACACACACACTTACATATTCACACATTCTCTTACATACTCAGATGCATACTACTCCGATCTTACCCATCACAGTACACAAATTAAAGGTAACAACACTCATTCTACAAGAAGACAACAACTCCCATGATCCCACGCTACTTCACATCACCAAACTCTCTTTTGTTATTGATTTGATTGAGAGACCTCTAGCGACTGTTCTATAATTATCCATTGATTTGGCTTATATTCATCCTAATTATTAGTGCTTATAATTTTTAAATATTTTGTTATGTTTATGTCAATGCTTGTCTTGTATGCAGGTCTTCCCTTTTTTTTCAGGTCTTACCTTTTTTTGCATGCTGCCAATAAACCCTGTTGAATCTGTTAAAAGTGATTTCCGTGTGTGTTTCTGAACAGAGGGATGAGCGGATGCCGCAGGAGGAACTTCACCAGCAGATTGGTCGTATTCTTGGAGACGTAGCCCCGAGCATGTTCCTCTCCTCCTTCTCAGAGACAGTGGCCTTCTTACTGGGTAAAATAAATCGTCTATTTAATACACCCTATATGTACGCAGACAATGCAAATTAAACTATATATATTCTAAATCAGTGGTTCTCAAAGTGGGGTCCGGGGAATCATTTATTTTGACTATAACTCCATCCATAACTAACACTGACAGAATGCATTGACTTTTATACACTTTCTGTAATAAAAGCAGAAATCCTGTCAAATGGGGGTTGGGAGGACAGAAGCTGCAGGAAAAAAAAATATATATATATATATGCATACACAGAAATAAACTAGTTTGGGGAAATATAAAGGGAAAGTGCAAAGGGAAAATAATAAATTAATTAATTAATTAATACATTTAAAATTGAATAAATATGTTTAAAAAATAAAGGCAATAATAAATAAATTAATACAAAATCTAAACATTTTAAAAACTTTTTTTTTTAAATAAACAAATAAAAGGGAAAATTAAAAAGGAAAATGAATGCAAAGGTAAATAAATAAAAAAAGAAATATAAATTTGTCACCTTTTTCAATTAATTGATGCCTACATTTATTTTTAATATTTTTCCTACATTTAATGGCATATTAATTCATTTATCAAGACATTCATGCATTTATTTTTCATTTTCTGTCTTCCATATTAATTTTTTTACCTTCATTTATTTTTGCCTTTATTTCTTATTCAGTGTTTATATTTAAATGTATTTCATTTTTAAATGTATTTATTTTTTTTTTTTTTTTAAGTATTCATTTATTAATATTTGGTTTGGGCAGCTCCTCCAGAGACGGGGTCCCTCGTGTATTCTCTGTCTTTAAGGGGTCCTTGGCTGAAAGAAGATTGAGAACCTCTGTTCTAAATTATGTGCCACCTTAAATTTAAAAAAGTAGTATTTTGTGGACAGGACTGACACCGTTGCTACAAAGCATGCCACAGTTTCCTGTTGTGTCACATGCTAAGTGTTGTTTTTTTTTTTCTTCTGTAGGAGCCCTGTCCAACATGCCTGCAGTGAGGACTTTCTCTCTGTTTGCTGGCTTGGCTGTTTTTATTGATTTCCTGTTGCAGATCAGTTGCTTTGTCAGCTTGCTGGGCTTGGACGCCAGGAGACAGGAGGTGAGACTGACGGAAACTGTGGTGACACAATACTGGCGGCGTTACAGACGGCTGATTGAGAACTTTATGTGAAAAAGGATTTCCTACAGATTTAACAGCCCCAGTTTAATGTTGTACAAATATGTGACTAAGATTTCATCCTACCAATGTCTGCACTAGCTAATTTAACAGATTACTCCTCCTCTGGTTGGCTGTTTGCAAAGCATTGTAATTAGTGCAGTGAGTGTTTGCAGTGAAAACTTGCTCTTGGGCCTCAGTGACACATTTCAGATTAGTTACAGACATTGTTACACTTATCAACTGTTGTCTGTTGTGTTAAAAAGGGGAACCGGCTCGACATCTTTTGCTGTGCCAAGCTGCCGGACGGTCAGGAAACGAAGACGGACAGCTTCCTCTTCCGTTTTTTCAAGAAAGTCTTTGCCCCATTCCTCCTCAAAGAGTGGGTGCGACCCATCATAGTAAGTATCAGTCACAGTCTTATTCCAACGTGTTGATTTAGCTGGACTCGTGTTTTTCATGGATTAAAATGTGGTGGTTGTTGGCGACATGATTGTTTTTTTCACCTCACTTTGTTTAGGTGGCAGTGTTTGTGGGGATGCTCTCCTTCAGTGTTGCTGTGGTGAATAAAGTAGAGATTGGACTGGACCAGAAACTCTCCATGCCTGATGTAAGAAGAAATGAAAAGAGATGACAGATGAAACTCTTATTGTGCTGCATTCAGTTTCATAATGACGCTCTGGTTTTGTCTCATGTTATAAATCCTCCTGAGTTACTGAATATGCTGAATATATGATTAGGAGTTTTCAGTAGGTTGTGGAAGTGCACATAGATCTTATTTATTTTTATCTTATTTATTATATTTATATATTGTATGTTATGTTTCATTTATTGATCTTTTTTTTTTTAGTTGAATTTTATTTAAAGTTGAAGAAAATCCACTGTTAAACAGATTTTATTTTTTTAGTTCATGCAATGCATGAGGTTTGTAAAGTCGATGAGTAATCGTGTTAAATAATCTCAATATTGACCAGAATAATTGATTATGATTTTTGCCAGGATCGAGCAGTCCTAATTGCAAATGCTTGAGTCTTTTTAATATTTAATGATGTTGACAAATTAGAATGGTTATACTTTGAATATTTGTAGTAAGGATGCAAATTTTAAGCAATTTCTTTAATCGATAGTCTGCCGCCTTAACAATCGATTATTGATTAATCATTAATAATGAATTAAATACGTTTGACATTTTTCCATTAGAAAACTATTTTAACCACTGACATGATGTTCAACACAATCAGCTGCATTAGGAGTTAAAAACACAAGTAACAAGTAAACACCAAGTTACTTGAATGATAAACAAAATAACAAAATAATGACTTCATTATATTATCCACCTCATGGCACAACCGCATACTACAGCAAATCTAATCATTAATCATAAACATCCCTTATAATGCTAAGCTAAGCTAGCACTGGCTTCAATCTTCTCATCTAACTCTCAGCAAGAAAGCAAATAAGTGCATTTGCCAAAATGTTGAATTATTCCTATAATATGACTGTTTTGTCCAGTTTCTATTAGTTGGCAGTAAAAGTTTTAGCAAATGATGATTTAAGAAGATTGATGCCTTCACTGACAAAAATGCCCCCTCTTCAAAGTTAGCTGACCAGACCATAATCGTAGTATCTTTCCTCACTTTTTTACAGATTTTGTCATGCATGCCTTCATTCTGCTGAAGCCAGGGCTTCGTTATGCTTTTAAGGCCTATTCCGGTCAGGCTCGCGCTGCGGTCACACACATCGATTGTTCTCCTGACAGCTGTCTGTGCCTTTTTTTTTTCATTTTTTATAATAGCTACTTGAAACAGAGGAAGGTTTTATTTTCCTTCTGAGCATTATTTTTACTGATTCGTGTGTCTTTTTTATGATGTTATTTCAGCTCCCAGTAGGTTCAGAAATAGTCTCAAAGTGCTATTCCCAAGCATTTATATACCTAACATATAAACATTTTTATTGCTCGAATGTAATTTTGTGGGCAGAAGTAAGAAGGGAAGACAAAAAAGACACACATTTTTTGATTTCCTTCCAATAAATGTTTGGAATTGTAATAACCTCTGGGACAGACAGCCTGTTACTGTCTCATGTGGCGAGAGGATCCGGGTTGCTCTCTCGCTCTGTGGTATGCGTGTCCAAGGGCTTGTTACTCTTTGAGGTCTTGGTTTGTTTAATGAAGTGGTAATCTGTCTACACAGAGGATCACCCTCGAATCTTAAGTTCACTGTGTCAAGTGGCTCTGTTTATAAACTTCTTAGCGTCTCTAATAAAAATGGCTGTTACTCCCCTCCGTGCTTGAGAATGGTATGTCCGATATAATGATGTATTCCAGCGGCGTCGACTGTTCTTTCTCCTCTGTGATGCCACCACCTCTGCGTTTGTATATGTTCAACCCGATGCTGACATTGAAACCTATGCTTGTGGCTCTGCTGTGCTGAGGGCCAAATGCAAATTGTATCCTAGTGGGCAGCTGGCAGGGAAGTCCACGCAGGCCAAAGGAGGTTGTGTTCTGCCTGACTCGGGTGTGTTTGCGCAGGCATTTTTTTTTTTTTAAGGGTGCTGAGGACTTTCCAGCTGTGGCACTGCAGTTTGCCTCGGGACCATCAGAAAAACAACATCAACATTCGCGTTACAGAGAGGCGACTGAAAACACGATCCACTCCGCAGTGTGTTTGAAATGTTAACTAAAGAAAACAAGCTGGCTAATGGTTTTGTATTTATATATTTTCTTTGGAGGCTTTGAAGTCAGAGCCCACGTTGCATGTCAGCCCCAGGCAACTCTGGAAAGTAGCCTGTGAATGTAAAGACACCCAAAAAAAAAAAAGCTCGATTTCACCTCTGCCTCTGAGGACTTCACACATTTCACTAAAACATTTTCCTACATTGTTTTTGTGTTTAAAGTCAAGACAGAAATTTGTCAGTTTTCATTCAAATGTTATCGGCCAAAATCAACAGCAAATATTTTTATAGAGGCACTTTTAGAGAATTCAATGATCAAAATTCCCCCATCAAGAAAAAAGAGAATTGTTCACTATGCAGGGCTTGATATTCACTTTTTGAGGCACAAAAGTCGCTTGTCCGGGTTTTATGCATTTAGTTAATGCAATTTGAAGTCATTCTACTGTACTGTTTTTTAAAAGCTGACTTTAAATTTCTCAAAAATATTTGAGTGAAATCATGTGAACCTTTGTATATTTACGGTCATCCGGAAAGGTTTTTATGACAGTCAAAGATGATTATTTGATGATATTTTAACTTATAGCTCATTTTTTAAATTAAAAAAAAGTAAATTTTACTTGAAAACTTGATTTTTTAAAATTTCATATAATGTGTAATATAATGTCATTTTTACTTTACCCAAAATTTGTACCATTTACCAGCCAAATGCTGGTAAAATATGCGAGTGGCTAGTAGATTTGCTTCACTCACCAGCCAAAAACTAACAATGTTAATCCATTGAGTGGCTGGTGAAACGTTAACATTCACTAGCCAATTGGCCAGTGGACAAAAAAGGTTAATTTTGGACCCTGAATGTAAGAAATTATTGCTGAAATATGGTTCTTTCTTCGTCCTTTTTGGCCGCTCCAAACACCTGTAGTCTTGTACCGTAACACCAGGAATAGACGAGCATCAAAAAACAAGCGGTGGCTGGCTTGACCAGTCAAGCGTCACAAACGACAGCTCACTTGACCACCTTCAGACAGACACACAGTAGTTTTTTGTTTATGACTTGTATCTTGTTCAGTGGGGCAAGTAAATTTCTCTTCCACATCTCCTACAAAAAATCCACTTGACCCGGACAAGCGGACGATCCTTAATGTCGAGCCCTGCTGTGAAACTTTAGAGTTAGACCTGCTTATTTGTTGTACTTAACCTTATAGGGTAAGGAATACGGCTTGTGGGCATAAAATAAGATAAAATAGAACTTTATTAATCCCTGAAAGAAATTCTTGTGCCAGAGATTGCTCAAAAATGTCAACATAAGAATAAAAACAATAGAGTAATAAATGTAAAGTGTATAAGGAGTAGTGCTAACACCAGTGCCTAATAGAATTTTGATTTATTCAGATTTATTTCGAACATATGACAATTAAATAAAACAAACAAGAATAAACAAAAACAAAACAAGAATAAAAAATAATAGTAAGATACATTTAGGGAAATAAGTATATTTTTTATATATAAAAAAGTAATATTGCCCATGGTATTGAAAGTAAAGTATGTGTTTAATCCAAACAACATAAGGTGGTGGACCATTGAATGTGTAAATTAGCCAATTCACTAGTTACCACAGTTTTTGTGTATTATTTGGGTTGTAGCTCAGTAATGTTTCCGTACCCCATCATTCATTTATAACTTTATTATAATACCCTGTAATTTAAAAAAAAAAGAAGTGTAGTTAAAAAATAGTCAAAACATGATTAATTTATAAGTTTTTACCTCTTTGTTTTGAGGCCTCTTCGTTTCTTCCCCGCAACCATATTATTGTACCCCATATTTATTGTGTAATTACCCTACCCCATAAATACTGAATAATTACACTGTAATTTGCAGGCTTTCATCAAAAGCATTGGTCCGTGTTTTTATGCCTGAAGTCTAAACTAAATGGCCATCTTTAAACATTCGTTTTTGACCAGACAATAAATTATTTTCTCCATCTTTCACAAGAAATTCTTTTGCATTTAAGTATGACTTCATCAATTACCAGTGAGTTTGGAACGACTTCCGACCCCAGAAATAGTCACTATGAAAACAACAAAATGGATCATCCAGCGTCACTGGGACACTGTGTCCGGAAAACAATGTTGTTAAGTTTTTTTTTAATGTAATGTACGGACATCTGAAAACCTGCGCAAACAAAACCCAGAATATCTGCATGGATAGATACCACCAGAGTCACATGAGAAAATATGTTTTTGGACCAAGTTTGGAGCCACATTTAATGTTCTGCAAGATGCAGTCTAGATCCTGTGTGTCAGTGTATGTGTTGTGTTTTGTTTGCTTGTGTGTGTGTGCGCGCGCGCTGCATGGGTGTGTGGGCTGGGGGGTTATTACTGCTTCTTGTTGGTTGCGGCGCAGTCCTGTCTGTCCTGTGGGACATCTGTGGGTTGCGTGATGGGCTTTGTGGAACGGTGCTCTGTTAGTGGAGTTAAACAGGCACAGTCACGAGCTCTACCAGACGCCATGGGCACAAGTGGCCTTGTCTCTTTGAGGCTTCGTACACACGCACATATGCCGACGCTACAACATAAAAACACAAAATGACACTGATACACAAACATAAAGCACATTCAGTTACAACCACAGGCAGATATCCTGACAAGTGTTTAGGAATACTTAATGCCACGGAAAATGTTTCGCTGGAGGACGTGTAACACCGATGTTCTCTCTATCCTGCCCAAGCTGGCCAAATCTCAGAAAGCTGTGAATGAGTTGTCCTGCAGCTGCCAGCATTTTTGGTCTTTATTGGCTTACCAGCACATGTTTGATACATCCCAACCACACCAGCACCCACCATCCATTTATCAGTGATGTGTGCGGCCCGCACCGTCTTGGAAAGCCTTTACACATCAGCCAAAATCTTAGTTTTATTCCTAATGTGTAGCTATCCAACGCTTTAATAGCTGCCTTTTTATGGTTATTGATTTATTTTATTTGAGGAGGGAGTGGGTTTCTGTATGTGTTAGCGTTTTATCTCCCCCTTACCCATTTGTCAAAAAGCGAGCCATAAACCTCCCCGGAGTTCGAGAACAGAACATCCATTACAGCTACCAACCGTTTCGTTCAAAGCGACGCGAGATCCCACATAAGATGTGTGATTTGGTAGGAGATGAAGTGATATTGGCTGGTAAATGTTGTGTATCGGAGTGGTCACTGCGCAGCTCTCTCTTATTCTATAGCTGAAACGTTCTTCTCCCCTCTCATGTCAGAGCCTGATAGATTTTTAAATGATTTTAAGGGCAGAGGAGGATAATGAAGACCAGAGTGTAAACGGGCCAGAGTGATGTTAAAAAGAGAGGAAAAACTTGAGGAGATCAAACAGCCAGTCTATTGACTTTGATGTTTGTCTCTTTCGTTCTGAGTCGTGGTGGTTTCAGACATTTTATGAGTCTTCCACCAAGACGCTTCATCTCTTCTTCCTGCCACCTATTTTTCACACGCAAATTTTAGGTTTTACTGGAACAAAATGGCAGCGACTTCCTATAAGTTTTGCTCAATGCAGATGAAGACCATAAAGCCTTCTTGCACAACTCATGTATGTTTCGGTGAAATATTTCATATAAAGGATCAATAATATTACCTTAAAAGAATCAGAGTGCATCCACCTAATATTGTGTTGCAGCCTCTTGTAAATGCATACCCTTTTTAATGGCTCTGCCCCTCCTGTGTGCGTAATGAGAAAAGGAAGTGACCCTAATGTGGTGTACTTTCATTGGGATGCTCTTCATGCTGTTGTTCGGACTTGTTTCGTTTTTCCTCCGAGCTCTGATTTTTAGGAACAAACCAGCAGAGCCACACACACTGAGGTGCCAGCATGGGAGGCCCGGCTGGCTTGGCAGGCAGGCTCAGTCCATCAGAGCGGTCGGCCTTTTTATGAGATTACATGAAAGCGCGGGAAATAACGACAAGCGTTTGATCATCGGAGAGCAAGCTGATTTACTGCCGAACCCAACACCGTAGCTTAGTCCTGGCCGAGCATCACCTACACCCGCCTGACAGAGAGATGAGAGTAAAACAACACACCTCTCTCACTTTCCTGTGGTTTACTGCGATGGCTTTAGGTACAGGTTTGGTGCCAGGCCTCCTGGTCCTGTCCAACCACAAAGCTTTACCTTTACTGGGTTGAACTAATGAGCTAATTCAGAGGAAATCTTTAACTTGTATCAGACATCCATGCTCAACAGAAAGGAATTAACAGAATTATTGTCAAACAAAATGGAAACGTCTGTTTTTCATTTCTGGGCATTATGTCATGGGATCACACTCCACTTTTGAAGTTGTTTCACCTGAATGCGGTGGGATTATTCACCACATGTTTGTGGTGAAATAGTTGATCGTGTTATTTGTGTCTGCAGTTGGAAACTTGGAGCGCTTTGTAAAGAAGCACCTGGCTAATTCTCAGCGCCAGTTGTAGCTGCTTGAGTGCAGTGTAGCATTGTAACTTGGTAAGTCAACACAAGGCAATAAAATCTTCATTCACACCAAATGCTGGTTGCTAATACTTCCCCTCTGAGCACAGTCTGACACATGACCATCAATGGCTGAGTCAAAGTCAAGGCCACGAGGAAAAGCAACTAAACTGGGAAGATAGATTTTTATTCATTTATTCTTGGGGACAATGCACATTGATCAACATAAATGTAAATGTGCCAGTGTATGCCAAAAGGTTAAATGCTTAAACCACTTAGATTAACATATTTGTCTGATAGCGGGTTGCTTTAAAGCTTAATATCATAGACTGTAGAAAATATGGACGTAGTCTGTGTGACTGTGTGAGGTTTCTGACCTAAAGTGGGTGGCTCCTGCCGTCCACCCAAAAAAGAGGTGCAGAGTGGATGGAGTTGAGGGAGGCCGAATGAAGCCTCCTGTGACGGCACCCACCTGTCACTCAAGCGTTAGCCTTAGTTATGCATAAGTTTAAGCCTTATATATATATTTATATATATATATAATTGAAATGGGTTATGAAAAGATTCACCCCCATACAGTTGTCGTGAACGAGGAAATTAGCTTTCGAGACCAACAGTTTTTTGGTAACAGGCTGTAAACATGTTTATTTCTGCTGGTGGGCTTTTTAACATGGGGGTCTATCGGGATTAGTTGCTCGTAGCCAGATTTATCTCCACATCGCTGCTGGGGGAAAGTCTAGATTGAATGCACTTTCACTCCTGGATAGTGAAAAAAACTTCCTGGCCTGTTCGTATTTCCTTCACAATCACAGTCGTCCTGACGCCCCGACGATGCCTCTGCAAAATAGTGTCGGGAGGGAACCCGTTTCAGTGTAACACCACGAAAATGATGTATTCTTCATAGATCTTTACAATCATTCACTGAAAGAACAGTGCAGGCCTGCATTATTACACCATCCAGATCTTCAGAACTTGTAATTTTCAGCTTGTAGATTGATAGCTCGGAGGTTGTTGTTTGTTTTCCGTAGCGAAGGGACTTTGGGAACGGGAACACAGACACAGACTTCCTGTGCGGACAGGAAGTAAGGCTCTATCCTTGCACTATTTGGTAAGCCCGCCAGACTAGTAGGGATTGACTCGCTTTTGGAGCTAGCCTCAAGTGGCCATTCAAGGATCTACAGTTTTTGGCACTTTGGCATTGGCTTCATTTTTCAGTCCCGGAGGTTGCCGCTTGCTTAATATGCTACAGCTGTGGATTTGTTTCATTATTTTGTGTAATATTCTTAAATCCGAATCTGGGATTTGTGATTGATTATATAAAAATGTGCCTAAAATCAACACACTAATTGGGGTTTAAAATATGTTTGCCCTCCAATGCATGTCCAAAAGATAGACCTTTGATGAGTGAATGCCTTAGAGAGATGGAGACAGACGAGAAAAGACAGAGACCCACTTGAAACCACAGTAGTCAATGGCATGCTTTACAAGAGAAAAAACATTGAACAAAAGAAAAAATAGGATAAAGGAAGTATTTGCTTCAAAGGTCTTACTGTAAGTGTAATTTTCAAAAGGGCTGGGTTGCCCCCGTTCTGTAATTAAGTTCTTCACATTGGGTTTGTCTGGAATTAAAAGGACTATTGCCACTTTTCAACATGGATGTTTTTATATGTCTATGTTTGTCTGTGGTGAAGGATGAAAGGGAGATGCCTTCCCCTGTCTCCTGAAAAGTCTTTACACCAGTGGAAAGTAGACGAGGAAGAGACTCGGCAGTGTTTGAACTTGTGTCTCGTGCCATCCTCGTCTTCAACCAGTCAACAGAGGTGGTTTTGTTTTTATTGTGTGCCTGACACTGTGATGCTTTTGTTTTCTGTCCATAAAGTCGGCCCAGATGACTGTAGATGATCCCAACAGTGAGGACAATGTCTCTTCTTGATGAGCGAATGGTTTATTTATCTTGTCAGACACCCGTGGATCTTCCAAAGTCCTTCTTGATCCATTTCAGTTCCTTCGATTTATCCTCTATCAGCAACTTTTCACACACGTCTCCTCCACGGGTCTTCGATTGTCTCAAGTTTGCAATGCCCTTTGCTCTGGAGGAAACTGGAACGACAATCTTTTTCAAGTGTCTTACAAAGTGAAAATCTGATGACAGTAGTTGAGACTAGTGGACTGTAAAGCATTATCTGTGGTTCCGTGGTTTCTTCCTCAAAGTACAGCTCCGGGGCAGCTCTCAGAGTTCAATCACAACCCCTGCTCTGCTTCCAAGACTACTCTCGAAATGACAATGATACACTGACGTCAGACGCGGGCGTTTTGCTAAAACAAGAAAGAAAAATAATAATGATACAATAAGACGCTGCTGATTTTCCTGGAAGCTCTGATTCATCGGACCCAATGAATTGAAGCTTCTTTGCTTTCTTAAGTCTTTTTTTTTTTTTCGTGCGCCAGACATTATGTCTTCCTGATGAAGGATAGCATTCTTCAAAGGCACTTAAGATGTATAATTAATAACAGAAATCAGTAATTTGAAATTACAGCAGAGGACACCCAAGTCTCTTTGAACCCATCAAATCTCTATGGATGACTTGTGGTCCTTTAATTAGCCAGGATTGAAGAAATTGGGTGGGGTCTGTCTACCATGTACCCACCACCTACCACAGGCACCTCCACCCAACACCCTAGACTAAGAAGAAAAGTTATTCTTAATTCTTAAACATTTTCTTCTTATCTGACCCCAGAGCATACGCTGAAGTCAGCTCTTGACAGTGATTTTTCCCTCTTGGAAAATATCTCCTCATTCAGACAGCCATACAATCCAACACCAACAAGCCTCACCGGCATCCCGCAGGCTACTGACAGAGCCTCTCCTCGTCTTTCGCAGGACTTTTCTGTCAGTCAAAGCCCTGAGATGAACCACAAGCCTCAACCAGAGTCTGTGGTGTTGGTGTCTGTAAACTTCATGTGGTGCAGCCGTTCACATATCCCTCCACCCCTCTCTGTTTCTGGACCCCATGGTTCGTACCTCGGGCGGCACAGTGCAGCCATCACATGCCTCTCTAAGCTCTGCCAGCTTTGTTTACGGCTCTCCCTTCCAGCTACGACAGTCAAGAGGTCTGTCAGAGAGACAAGAGCTAAATATAGACCGGCTCTGTCATTATCAGGATCATTTGAGAGTAAAGCTGTTCCCATTATGTGATAAGCCAGCAACCCAAACAATGACGTTGTGGGAGCATGACCTAACTATAGCGAAAAATTAAATATCTCTGATGTGCTTTGAAATGATGAATTCAGGCTGACGAGACTAAAAAGTGCCAACGTTTTTTCTTGAGATGCTTCCAACAGTCGACCAATACAAGACGATGCCATTCACAAAAAAGGTAACCTGACGCCGTCAGATGGTTGTTTCACAGAACCATCTGAGAAGCTGTCATTAGAAACTGTTTGGAAAAGGGC
>JAOVVB010235957.1:0-23181 GCA_028570985.1 Heterobranchus longifilis | reverse complement strand
TTACAAGTTCACAAACTCCCTTCTGTAACCTTACACACACACACACACACACACACACACACACACACACACACTGTCAACTTTATTAAACATACAGCGTTGTTTAATCTTTTATTCTGATTGGTCAGCATGTAAGACTTATTATAATACTTGCCTTTTTTTTTTTTTTTTTTAAACATTATCGTTTCTATAGCAACAGCCTATTTACAGAAACGTGTATGGAGGATGTGTCACATAATCTAATTTGTCTAATAAGAAACTTTGATCTGTTCTTGTGTAAATCAATAGATCAATTATATGGTGAAATTGTGCGTGAGGAGCCGTTCATTTAACCTTTATGATAAGTAAGGAGTCTCCAGTGTCAGTCTTCCCACTATGAAAAAATGAACGTTTAGGGCTTGTGCTTGTTATTTTTTTGTTGATTTTATTTTCTAGCAGTGTTTTTTTTCTGTTATAACATAAGTGATAACAAGAACCGACTTGTTTTCTTCAAATGCATGAGATGCCATTTTGTTTTACAGACTAAAAATTGTCGAGAGCTAGATATACAGATAGGTAGACTTTACTTATGTATTACACTGTGCAAAGGCAAGACATGAATTAAATAAATAACATAAAAAAGACACTCTCCTATCTCTCAGTCAGCCCTCCATATCTGCAGGTTCCACGTCTCCAGAAAGATTCAACTAAACATGAATCAAAAATATTCATTCTTCAACTAAGCATGACACTGCTTAATTGAATACAAAAAAAAAAATCCTGAAAGTTTAGAAATGCAAAACTTGAATTTTCTGCATGCTGAGCATGACACTGAATACACCTGAATGAAGTGATGTGAAGACACGCCCTGCTTAGATCCTCATTCTCTCTCCACTACTCATTGTTTGAACATTGTTCACCTCATGTTCGTCTCGTTTGTTTGGTACTTGTGCTAATCGCACCCTTGCTTTCTGTGAAAAATGTCAAATAAAGAGCAATTAAGTGGTCAAACACAAGACTAAGTTAAAGACTAAGAATGAGTGTATAGATGAGAAAACTGTCTTTTCTTGTCATTATTCCTTAAGGAATACAGTATAGTAACAACTTACATACTGTACCATTTACATTGTATTAGGTTATTATGAGTAATCTATTCTTATTACATAAGAACCATAGCCTTTTGTATCCACAGGAATATTGTCCTACCCCAATTCCTAGCAGATACACAGGATCACCTGTAATCGTTGGCAAATCACTTGTGGAAGGACTAGAACTCTTTGAGATAAGCTGTTTTCGCACATAAATCAGTTTCAGAAGGATAACAGTTATTTAGTTCAAATCACACCACCCTGTGATTTCCTATAACACAATTTGGAATATTGCTTCCATTATTACTCATATGGAGTTGCACATTTGGTTATCCCCCTTTACACCATCCATCAGTGTAAAACAACCACTACAGGGCCACAGCTGAACCAATATTATTGGGTTGGGACACTATTCTAATGCAATGACTAGTGTGTGTGTGTGTGTGTGTGTGTATGTGTGATGCTTGAGTTTTTACACACCTCTGCTGGGTTGAGATCAGTCCACCAACCATAAAAATCGTCAGCATCCTGTAATCAAAGTCCAGTGATGTATTCCGAGACAAGGATTATCACGAGATTAGTCTTATTCTATAACTGGACAAGCAATGATAAGGAGCAAGGAAGGTGTGTTTAATGAATTGAATTTGATGACACCTAGTTCATGGCACTTGCATTACCATGTCACTACGGTTACTATGGTCATTATTGGATCCATGTCCTATTTATTATCTGGCAAATAGCAGGCACTTTTCATTGATGGACAGGGTAGAGAGGATGACAAATTGTGCATAGTGTCATTGGTATAGTTTATAAAATAATAAGTGAATATAAGTTATTAGTACTTAAGGACAAAGCAATAGGTGTATTTTGAAAACTTTGAATTAATTTTTTTTCCCCGGAAAAGACCAAATAAGCAGGTTTCGAGATTGTTAAGAACACCCACTCATGCGGTATTGATGGTGATGCATGTGATAAAGAATGCATTTAAATACACACAAAGAAAGCTGCTGACAAGTTATGTGAAGACAGGAGATCTTAAGAAAAGGATGGAATCTTAACGGCTGTCAGCACAAACACATTAAGTCGTTTTGCAAATAGTGACTCAGACACACGCACATCACATAGTCTCTCTCTCTCTCTCTCTCTCTTGCCACACACACACGCACACACAGGCTTTTATCCAGAACACTTGAACTGGGTGGGTGTGTGTTTGTGTGTGTACCTGCAGGGTTTGAGGGAAGTGAATAGGAAGTTAACAGTTCAGTGAACCACAACTTCTAACATCGCTGAGATCCATGTCACCAAAGAGTGACCATAAAACAAACCGTTTCATTTATCAAACAGTACTGCTTGTGTTCTCTAAGTCAGACATTAACTCAACCCTGTTTTACAAGATTTGTGACTAATGAACAGTCCATATCTAATAGAATAACCAACTTGTAAAACTGAATGCTGGTTTACTATATGTTCTGCATCATCGTAAAGTGCTGCTGTACAACATGAAACAGTTCTCATATTGCACACCTCATACCTATACAACATCTCCATGTGGTTGAACAAATAGAGCCAACTGTGAGCTTTAACAACCTGATGCTGTGTATCTGAGAGAGTCACCAACTCGTTAATGAATGGATGTGATGTTGATGATCTTTTATACCGGGGGCTACTGGAAAAAGGCTAAATGGCTAAAAATCATGTACTTTAACCTAATTCTTGCTCAGGAAGTAACAATTAAAAAAATACCAAAAACAGATTTATACACTTCTGTATTAGTGACTAGTGGTAATGTCAGAGCACCCCCTGCTGGCCATATTGGACACACTCAAGGAGTGTGAAAGTGTTCTTGGAAGAGCAAGGCACAGAGTGCTATAGACTTATGTAGTTCTCAAAACCTAAAGTGTCACCTTTAAATCATAAACATATGCAGAACAGATGAACTTATACACAGAGATTAAACAGATTACATTCAAGATTCAAATGAAATCATGAAAAGAAATAGCACAAAATAATTTTGAATTTCTGTTATTATTATTATTATTATTATTATTATTATTATTATTATTTACTATGTGGTTTATTTTCATATATATTTTTGAGACACATAAATAACTGTTTGTGAAGTTTGTGAACGACTGACTGCCACACCCACATGTGCTGGCTGAACATCCCATTTCAGATTTAGTCCCTAATAGCTGTTATAATAATCTAGACTCTTCCTGGAAGGCTTTCCACTAGATTTTGGAGTGTGGCTGTGTGGATTTGTGATCATTCAGACATGAGATCATTAGTGAAGTCAGGCACAGTGGTGCACCGGTCCACACTTCAGACCACCAAGGTCTTCCATTCCAGCCTTGGCAATTCATGTCTAATGGTTTACTTCAATCACTTCTTGACTGTTTAATTCTAGAATTTTGTATCGATGTACGTGGACAAATCCAAATGCTGTGTCCAAATAACTTATGAACCTGATTTTACTAATTTCCTGGTCGTATAACTTTTTATGGATTTTATAACTTATCCATGCATCATCTGTGTCGATTAATAAACTGGTTGATTACTTTCAGTATTTGTTTCCAAAAACATTGGATGTTTATAGGGAACATACATTAATCCTACAGAATAGTTTATAATTAACAGCAAAGACACATTTGAATAAACCACATCATATTAAAAGATGAGGCATTATATCCTGGATCTCTGGAGCAATGCACATGACGACATCTTACTGTATGCTTTGGTATTTGTGTATGCAAATTAAGAAAAGTATTTATAACAAGCAATAGAAATGAAAAAATCATCATACTTCTAGTTGAGCTGTTTGGTTTTAGTTGTATTATTTCTAATTTGAAGTTATACTAATTACATACTATCACATGCTATATTATTTAAGATCTAACCTCACCTGAGAACAGATTTTGGTAAGTTTAAGCTTTATGTATGGAAGTGTAAGATCAACTAAGGGGTATAAAGCTAATTTAATTAATTTTTAGGTAATATATATATATATATATTTGGACAATTTGTGTTGTATGTTTTTTTGTAATTAAATACAAGTAATTATTTCATGTCCTGTCTTTGCACGCTGTTATACATTATCTCTAATATAGTCTATCAATCTATCTATCTATCTATCTATCTATCTATCTATCTATCTATCTATCTATCTATCTATCTATCTATCTATCTATCTAGGGCTGCTGATATGAAACTCCTGTACTTTATGCTTCTGCTGCACTTTGGATCCAATGTTAACGGTAAATGTACAACACCAGGAGAACCAGGTACATTTATTAAATTTCATCTGCAATACATTTTCAAACAGATGTAGTGTTTCTTGCATCAAACACTCAAATGCATAACTAAGACATAATAACAATGTAGTACATTTTTATATTCTCTTTATTAATATTTTATTTGTTTATGATAAGGGTGGTATGAAATGCCTACCACCCAAAAATCTATCTACACTGATCAGCCATAACATTAAAATCACCTATGTTTTGGGTTCCCCTTGTGCCACCAGGTTGGCTCATGGAGTCCTGAAGGTTTGACTCCATGGTTTCTTGTGATGTGCTTTGCTGTTTGTCCATGGCATCCCATTAATTTTTGATCAGATTGGGATCTAGGCAATTTAAAGGCCAATTCTGTGGCTTGTGGTACACTGGTTGTTCTGGTGCCTTTGCATGGTGGCCAGCATTGCCATTTTCAGCAATTTGCAAAAAATTGGCCTCTTAGTGAGATCAGACCGGACAGGCAGGCCTTTGTTACCCAGGGACATGGGTGAGCCTTGGGTGTGCATGATACTGGTCACCGGTTGAAGATGTATAGTTGGTGATCAATGCTGTTCACGTCACCTGTCAGTGGTCATAATGTTATGGCTGATGGGTCTGATCTATCTATCTATCTATCTATCTATCTATCTATCTATCTATCTATAACTTTTTGTTGTTGTTTATACAGCTTATATGAATCAAAGCTTCGTTCTCTACAACCACTCAGGACTGGAAATTACAGAGAACCATAGTGCATTAGGTTGCATCTGGAATAACAGCCAGTGCTATGTAGAGTGCACCTTTTTCAATCTCACCAAAAATCTAACGGGTCTATACTACATGAATCCGGTAGAAACCATTTTAATCACAAATCAAAGCCAAAAGCTGAGCTTTGTATTCAATATGAGTAAGCCAAAATTTTGATTTTCCTGCAGAAGTTTAATACGTTTCTTAGTTTTAACAAAACAATGAAATCATCCAATACTCGTTAGTAAGGTTCATTATGTTTGTTGTGGTTATCTTGTTTGTTGTTTTTATCTTTAGGCCAGCAAGAGGTGACATGTAATGTTACGAAGTGTGTAAAGGATGCAATCGAAGATTTAATAAATTACTCATCCAACTCGAATGACCTGAAAGATTTAAAAAGACCAATACAAATAAAAAGAGCATGCTCTAAATTGTTTGATTCTGAAACTAGCATTAAAAAAGTTTTTATCAGGTATGAAATAAAAGAATACAATCCTCTTGTGGTGCCAATAAATTGTACCAGAAAAATATTTCAATGTCTGTGTAACACAGGGCAGAGAAAAAATACATTGACAATCTTATCAACTTAACGTTCAATGGAACATCCAAAAACTATGACCTAGAGGAATTCAGCTTGCTTGCAGTCCAGATGGATTCGATGACACCCAAAGATCTCGGGCTTGTACAGATCTCTGCTCCGAAGGTAACACTTATTAATAACTCAGATATAAAACCTTTAGGGATGTGTTGTTAGAGGAAAATAATTCCTGATGCATGATGTAATGCAAATCAACTGAAATCATTTACAGAAGTCATTTACAATCATTACAGTGGTTTGTTATATTTATGAACAGCATGTCATACTTTTTACCTATTAGTGCTGTTCAGAATGTTTAAGCAAATAACCAGATCTAATTCATCTTTTTCTTTCCTGTCTGCTAGGTGCCTGGTGATAGTCTGTCTTTGGATGTATTCCTCCCTCATGAGCCTTTCGTGAACGTCTCAGTTGGCATAGTGGTGTATTCCTCTGCACAAATATTTATAGTGAGTTTTTAGTAACCTCTCATAATATATTTGAATTGCATGGCATACATTTCTTTTAAAAGCTTGAGGTAAATAATAATAATAAAAATTCATCCATATTCCTTTTCTGCACATATTCACAGTGTGACGCAGAGACTGTATTGAAGTCCAATGTCATTCGCATTGAAACTGTTGGACAGGACATCAAGCACTTGTCCAAACGGCTTGTTATCAGTTTTTCAATGAACAGCATGAAAGTAATACCTGTAAGTGATTGTCTGTATGCATTTTAAGATTTGTTTTGTCCAGTCATATGAATTTAACATGCGAATAACCAAGTGATTCACATATGAAATTGACACACACATGGTTTAGAGACATGTACTGTAAAATTTCAAATCAAGTGCATTTAAAATTTTTAAACATACATATTTTATTACATTATATTTTCAATTGTTACACATGACTAATGTCTTTTCCCCATGTATTCCATATTGTTCTCACAATTACATTTTGTCACATGTGATCCCAATAGTTCACACAATGGTACATGTGTTTGCTCGAATTCTTACGTTTGTATGTGCAACGTTATGGAATAACAGTTTGAAATGCACTTCATATGATATTCACAAAGTCTGAAGGGGGTATTTTATTTATTTATTAATGCTGCGCTTATGTTTATTCTAACAGGAAAACCATATCCTGTCATGTCAGTTCTATGATGTGAATGCTGCACTCGGTATGTAGAATTTTGTCAAGTGCCTTAATGTTAAGGTTTGTTATTGATCGTATAACAGTGAGGAGAACCAACAGTGATAAGAAAGCCATTTTAAGTAATTTAGTCTAAATATTCTAATAAATAAATCAACTAATCAATTCATTAATAATAATCAATCAATTCACTCACTCACAGACAGTTGTTGTGTCTGCATTCATGCAAGATTATTAGGGTGAACCACAGCAGCTCAAGAACATCACAGAAACCCTACTGACTCCACTCATATCCATCCTGTTAACATTGTTGTTTTTTTTTTAAATAAAACTAAGTTAAAGCATCCATTGTTGATATGTGTCTGATATGTAGCACAGACTACAACTTGGTTAACACTAATCACAGGGGTTTTTTTTATGTCCCAAATAGGGCAGGAGTGGGATGACACGGGGTCTTATACCGATCTCGATAACTTTAACAACAGCAACACTGTAAACTGCTCATATGATCACATGACCCCCTTTGCGGTACTTTTGGTAAGCACCAAATGGATACCAGAAATTAAATTTAATTATAATCTATGCTATAATTTTGCTAATAATTATGTATTCTCTGCTTGTTTTGTGTGTGTCTCATTAGGTTGATATGAATTTGGCACGAATTAACCATGTGCAGTGGACAATCCTGTCCTACATCAGTTATATAGGTTGCAGCCTTTCTGGATTTTTCTCAGCAGCCAACATCTTCCTCTTCATTTTCATGAAGTAGGTATTGTGATTACATATAAATGTGATGATATGCCACTGATACATTTAAACAGGTTTTTAATCAGTTTCCTTAATCAGTTGCTTTGTGAGAGAGTCAATGATCTTCTTTTTAAAATGTAATATTGTAACTAAGCTACCACTGAAGACTAAAAAGTTTCAAGAGTTAACGCCATACAAGAGTGTCACACAAGCACGAATAGAAGATCTGAACTACCCAGGTCTCATAACTTTAGAAGGGCCATGTTTATCTTTCAAAAATATGGAAATATGGCTCCTCAGTAAATGGTATATGATGGAGAAATCACCACAATATAGTGGTGATATAGAAAGGGTGTGAGTTCAATCTCAGCACCACTAAGATAGAACTGTTGTGTACCTGAGCAACATCCTTAAAGCCTCAACTTATCAGTTATAAGATCATCAGGAATTAAGTTACGGGCAATAATGTCAAATATTCTATAATTTTAGTACTAGGGGTGTAAGGGTACATGTATTTGTGCCAAAACATTTGGGATAAGATGTTTGGTTGAGTGAGCATTGTGATCGAAATTAATATAGTCTAGCTATAGTGGCTGGGCCATTCTCCCTGCTGTTTAATGTATGAAAACAATTTCAATATGTTCTAACAGAGATTGGACATCTTCATACGTGGAAAGAAAAAGTATATAAATCTTTTGGATTTTCATAGTTTTCTGCATTAATTTGTGCTGATCAGAATTTTATTTTGTGTGTTATTATTTTAGACATTATTTATTATCATGTTTGTCAATGCCCTTGACTAAGATGAAGGTCAGATCATATTTTATGACAAATGATAGCAGAAAACCATGAAATGCAAAGGGTTCACAAAAAAACGTTTTTCTTGGCACTGTATATATACCACTCAAAAGTTTGGGATCACTTTCCCAACTCCAGTTGTTGTTCCTGACTTTTTTTTTCTTTCCACATTGTAAAGAAATCCTGAAGGCGTCCAAAATCTGCAATAATCTCCTTTGAACAGTTGATATTGAGATGTATCCGCTACTTCTGCTCTGTAAATCCTTCATAACGGCTCTAATCTGAGGTGCTGTTTGTTAATTGGTGATTTCTGAGGCTTGTAACTCTAAATGAACTTCTCTTCTGCAGCAGAGGTAAGTTTTGGTCTTGCTTTCCTGGGAAGGTCTTCATGAGAGAAGGGTAGGTTTCATCATGGTGCTTGATGGGTTTTGCAAATGCACTTGACACAATACTGTTCTTGTAAGAACTGTTCCAGAAAGGCTGTCTTAAAATAACAACTGACTGTTTTTGTTGTTACATATTTACCTAATTCCATATGTGTTATTTCGAAGTTTTGAAAACCCCAGTATTGTTGTAGAATGTGGAAAATAAATCATTAAACAAAAACAAAGAAATTTGCATGTGCTCCCAAACTTTTGGCGATGGATGGATGGATGGATGGATGGATGGATGGATGGATGGATAGATAAATCTCGATCTATACACTATAAGCAATCTGGCAGGATACACTAATTAGCCTAATCTGCTTCTGTCTTTGGAAGAAGAGTTATGCTTCTTTCTAAAAGAACAAGAGAATTCAAACCATGTTAAGGAAATACATTAAGTTCCTGTCCATCCCCAAATTAATTCGTGACCTGTCTGCATATAAGAATGAACAACATAAGCAAATATTGTATCAAAATAAATGCTCTGTTTTTACAGGAGCTCATACAGAGACATTTCCCTCCGCATCCATGTGTCTTTGAGCGCAGCCCTTTTTCTCCTCAACGCCAGTTTCTTGTTCAGCGAATGGGCAGCCTCGTGGTCTCAAAACAGTGTGTGCGTCTTAATAGCAGTGATAATACAGTTCAGTCTGCTGTCCTGCTTCTCCTGGATGGCCGTTGAAGCCCTACACTTGTACTGTCTTCTAATCAAAGTGTTTAACACCCACATCAAGCACTACATGGTCAAGCTGTCCCTGTTTGGATGGGGTAAGGAATCAGATCACGTGATCTACACTTCAAAACACACTGCAATATAAGCCAAATAATGCCTAATGTTTAATGTCTTAATCGAAGTAATCATACAGTCAAAGATCACTTATTTAGGAACACACGTACATGTGTTCATTTCTGCAATTATCCCATCGGCTAATTGTGTTGCAGCAGAGCAATACAGGCATATTGAATCTGGAAAAATAAAGGCTAAAAAAAAACAACATTTTATTATTGTAATGCTGAGCTTTACAGTTTTTACAAGTCTGACCCCTGTGAAGCCTCAGATTTCTGTTCTTGGCACATAGCAGAAGGATATAATGAGATCTACTGCTAAAGTAGCGTTAGGTTTAAAAGAAAAAGAAATGTGTCCTAGATAAGTTTTAAGGTGAATTAAGAGAGGAAGAGTTATTGCTTGTTGTGTCCGCCACACCTTGATGCACTTACCGGTCCGGGCCCGATCGACCGGGAGAGAGAAACACACCTATACACACAAACACACACACACAGGCATGATGATTAACATGTCAGTCATAGAGAAACCCAGAAACAGACAGGAGAGAGGAAATACATTTGCATTCTCCTGATTAAACAAAACAAGCTGAATAAACAAGCCATTTAGATGCTGTATGGTTACAGGATATAGAAGGTTTTACCACATAAGGCAAAAGGAAGCACAGTGAGGGGGCTGTTCTCAGGGCACAGGAAGCTTCTTATTAGATTATAATGTTTTACAATATTATAATACCTTACAAGTAGTTAATTAACATTAAACAACCTATGATGTAATGCATTGCACTGCTGTCACATGATTGGCTGATTGGAAAATTGTCTGAACATTCAGATGTACACTTGATCCCATTAAAGTGGTCATTGAGTGTATTGAACTCATAAGATTCTGGATTTTTTCCCCCCCAGGATTGCCTGCTGTCATTATTGTAGGAAGTCTGTGTGTGTATGAGAGTAAGCCTTTTTATGGCATGACAAATATAGAATTATCTGACAATAAAACTCCAATGTAAGTCGACTAATAATAATAATAATAATAATAATAACAATAAAACAGTTTACAATAATCTTAAAAATAAATCTCTTAATTTGGTTCCTGATCCTATAAAATATATATGATTTGTGCCACAGCTGCTGGATTACTGACAGTTTCTTCCTGTATGGCACAAACATCACCTTCTTCTCCTTAACGTTCCTGTTCAACTTGTCCATTCTGGTGTCAGTGACGCATCAGATCTTTAAACTGCGAAGACTGAACTTTAGAGGCAGAAAACTTCCATCTCGTAAGGACATTTGCACAGTCCTGGGCCTGACCATGCTGCTGGGAATGACATGGGGTTTTGCTTTCTTCACCTCAGGATACACAAACTACCCCATTCTTTATCTCTTCTGTATCTGCAACAGCCTGCAAGGTACCGATACTTTACTATTACAGTATATCTAAAAAGAAAATTTACCTAAAAACATGACTTTTATCGATTTCTGATTCTTATATTAATCCTTTCATGCGTTCATTTTAGATTTTTTAAAAACATTTTTATGTATTATTATTTTAAAATCACATGATGTATGATTTTCTATAAATGTAATTTATACCAGTATATAAAGAGTATATAGAGATACATTCTACATTCTACATTATACCTAACATGTCTAATCTCTAAGGTAATGTTCAGGCATGAAATCAATCAAAAGGCATTAATGTTGAAGACCAAATTAGAACGCATTACCTGCTATACAAATAATATAGTTTTATTATAGAATTTTTTAATTAAGCCAAAAATGCTGTTTATAAAATAATAATTCTGACATTTTGAATTTATTCAGAATTTTTGTACGTTTAATTTTAGGTAAAATAAAAAAAGTTTGGGTTTTTAATTTATCCTATTACACTTTTAAAGAAAGAGACTGGCAGACAGACAGAAAAACAAAAAGAAAGAAAGAAAGAAAGAAAGAAAGAAAGAAAGAAAGAAAGAAAGAAAGAAAGGAAGAAAGATTTTCCATAGGCATGCCTCACTGACTGCAACCAATAGTGTAGAGCAGTGTTTTCCAAGGTGTGGGTCGTGGTCACCCTGTCTGTAAAGGTAGTCAAAGTTTCATTAAAGTTACTTATGATTACATACAGGTATACGTATACATTTAAAAAGCAACCAGAACATATCAAACAAAGATGTGGAAAGTTAAATTAAATGGAAAGAAATGATTCTTACATGAATTGGGGAAAAGGATTTCAGGATAATCATATTTGTGTTCAGAGTTGAAATGAAAATTGTTTAGACTGGGAAACTTTGGACACTTATTCTGCTTTGTGGGATTTTTAGGAAACCATCAAGGAGATCTGAGTTCAGTGATGGCCCATGACATTAATGATTTTTTTTTTTCTTGATGCTCAGGATTTTTTATCTTCGTGTGGTTCTGTGGTATATTGAAGAGGAACATGAGTCCCATGGCAGAAACCTCAACTATGTCCGAGTCAACCAGTTCTGAAGTCAAGACCAGTAAAGGAAACTTTACCAAATGATTGGTTATTATGTATCATTCAGTGGTGATAGTGTTATCATATTTTTATGTTTTTGTTATGATAGTTTGACATTTGTGTTGGGGGAGCAAACCTCTTAACTGATGTCAGCACATAGTTCAGCTACTACGTGGCATGTTATGTATAAACAGTACATACAACAGTGACAAGCTTTTTAAGGCAAACAACACAAAACCAAAATCTGTTCACATTGTGCTATATCACACACACAGCCGTACTCAGGGGATTACCAGTATCCCAACTAGTGTGGAAGTAAATACCTTTTTGTGTCCTATTGTTTAAAATCAATAAATGTTTGAGTACTCGGGTCACATGTCACATTAAACCATTTTCAGCTTTGCAAAACAGACCACTTGAGCAAGTCTAAACTGGATTTTGACACCATAAAAGGCTGATGAATAGGAATCCAAATGTTTTCAAAGAGCTAAAGGGCTTTAAAACCAAACAGATACAACCAAGATTTATGAACCTTACAGACATGGAAGTGAGAAAAACACCAGGCAGAGCCACTAGATTCCGTACAGAGAATGTCACTAGTGGCCTCTAGCGGACATTATTGGTACTACCCCATATAAGAGCTGTGACGACCATTGTTATAACCACAACAAAGCATCGAATAAGGAAATATTATAGTGCATTATGGAAGTTGATGTTTTTAACATATTTAAAAAAAAAATCCCAATTTATTCAAAATGTTTCCCCAGCCGTAATATATTTACAACAAATTATTTTATTGGAAGGGGGACGGTGGCGTAGTGATTATCACCTTGCACCTCCTGGGTTTGGGTTCAATTCCCGCCCAGGTCTGTGTGCGTAGATTTTGCATGTTCTCCCTGTGCTTGGTGGGTTTCCTCGGGATACTCTGGTTTCCATCCAAAATTATGAGCATGTAAGTGTGTGTGCCCTGAGATGGATTGGCACCTTGTTCAGGGTCCCCAACCTTGTGCCCTTAGTCTCCTAGGACAGGTTCCAGGCCCCCTGCAACCCTGTATACAGGATAGAACACTATAGACGAAAATGACTGAGCAAGTGAGTTTTTATTGGACCTACAGTATGTTAGACACAGTGTAGTGACATTTCAGCCACTAGGGGGGGCAATGCCCCACTGCTTCCTGTAAACTCCACCTATTCCACCTATGTTGTTACATAATATACATATTATATTACAAAACCTAAATGTTACTTCACTACCTCTCTACGTGACCAAAGATATGTTTCATAATCAGTTGCACAGTCCTTTTAGTTTTATTTATTTATTTATTTTTGGCCACTGAATTCCTTATTATCCACATTCTGAAAGTAAAAGGTGCACATTGTTTTGAAGAATATATTACTGTATGTAGTGTGTATAACAGTCTTTATCAGTCCAATACATTTTAGACTGGATACATATAAATCTTTTATCACCTTTACTTTTACTTTACTACACTGATCTGAAAATTTTCATGTTAATGCATGAAGTACCACTATCATTAAACTAGAAATAGTTTCTTATTGTGTACAGTGTGATTAAATTGCCTATACATTTTGATATGAGCATATTGTCTTAAACTTCAGCAGTGAGTCTGTATAAATATAGATTTAAATATAAATGTAATTTATAAATTGCATATTTTGGTTGCTTTCAGCATTGTTTTAAAATGTAGAAAGAAATAAAAACCTGGAAAGACCATGGCATTAGAAGGTGTGTCCAAACTTTTGTCTAGTACATAAGGCTGCATGGTGGCTAGAACACTTTCCTCTTTTCTGTCACTGGCTGGGAGAAACTCCTTGGTTGGTATATGGCGTGTGATGAGAAGAGCTGTCTGACTGACTCATGCAAATAAATCATATTAATAAGAATGAGGATCAGCATTGTGGGGCAGTTCTTAAACAGGATATACAGATATTTTAATCATGAATGTGGCAGCTTTTTCCTCTTTAAGTAATTTGAATGTGCGTAAAGTGGAAACCAAAAGTAAAGTTTGATTCTTCAGTACTGAAGTATTGTACCAAGTACTGAAGAATCAAATACGTCTTTAAATTGCCCATATACAGGGTCTTGGGGGGCCTGAAGTGTGTATGTGTATGTGTATGTGTGCCCTGTGATGGATTGTCACCCTGTACAGGGTGTACCCCGCAATCTGTCCTACTGTAAGTCTTCTGGGATAGGCTCCAGGCCCCCCCCCACACACACACACACACAACCCTGTATACAGGATAAAGCAGTATAGATGACAATGATGACTAAAAGTTGTAAAATTTGTGTCCAGACAAAAACAAATTATCTGTCAATTTGTACTATATACTTTGGAGGCTAAAAGTATGGAGACAAAAGTGAAGTTTAATGGTATAATGACATTCTCTTTTTTAATTTATATAATGAAAATCAAGATAATAAAAAGAATTCTTATTTTAAGCAATGAAATTACTATACAGCAATCAATATTTAGTATGAATTTTTTTCTTATTTTCTTTTCTTTTTCCTCGCTGGATCTGGCTGGGCATAGAGTCAAAAAAGTACAATGGTATCACTTCCCCAATTTAAAGCTGCTTGATTGTTCCTGAAGGCCATGTGCCAAGTTTATTGATGCTCCTGCCTTCTTCCTCACCATTGCGCAGCAGTTTTCTACTGAGTTTAGGTCTGGAGATGACCCAGGCCAGTGTTCCAAAAGCTATTGTCACAGCCAGTTTTTCATTAGTTTTTCAGTTAAGTGGCATATCTCTTCAGCCAGATAGGATAGAACTAATTAGTGAACCTAATTTGTGCAGTGAGAGCTATAATACATGGCATATGCTGTCTTAATACTTTTGACCAGCAAGCACTCAATGGTAACTTTTTTTTTTACACACAATCTATTTTCTAATCAACTCCAAGCTGATCACATCTTTTCTTTGCAATGTTATACACGTCATTTTAGCTTATTGCTCTCTTTTATGATTTTTCATACAAGGACAGGTTTTGCTGGATATATTTCATGTAAATAGATATATTACAACACTTGTACCTACCGTGAAAAAGAACAGGTGTGTCTTGTAATAGTATTACACACTAATCAATACTTTTGTCTGCTAGATTTAAAAAATAATAAGTTGTTTGTACGTTCACTTTAAAAAGCAAGGGAAGTTTCACAAGACAGTCTATTTACAGTGGTCCCAAAGCAGTACAGTTTTAAGACAATGACAAAATTATACTTTATTGCAGAGGATCAACCCAACAGTCGTGTACTTGAAGCTAAGTTTGATATTTGTTTCCAAGAATTCTTGTTATATGGAATATCTTGTAAAAATTGCTTAGCTTTGAAAGTCACACAACGCATTTAAATTAACCACACGGTATAACAAAATGAGGCACTGTGTCCTCGACATGGAACAGTATATATCTAATACTCTGGTATTTGTGTATGCAAATGAATAAAAGGATCTGTACCGGGTATGGAATATAATCCACAGGAATGAGACATTACCATTGTTTCACTTGAGCTGTCTAGTTTTGGATAATATTTGGTAAGTTTACACTTTACATGTCTGATTTACATGGATTTAGGGATCAATATGTGTGTACAGCTTATTTATTATATACATAACAAAATTCAGCATTAATACTAATACAAGACTTAAATAATTCTTGACATACTTTGCTCTTCCAACTTATCATAATGTCTACAAAAACAGGGATGACATTGTAATTACAAAGGTGTTTCGTATTTTTTTTTTTCGGAAATCATTGTTGCTACTTGTTTTGTTTGTTTGTTCTAAATTCATTTGTCTTTGAATACTGTTATTTGTTGTTACTGCTAAAGTCTATCTATTCATAGACGAAGGCTGCTGATATGAAACACCTCTACTTTATGGTTCTTTTGATGTTTGGAGCCATTCCTGATGATAGCTCTAATACGTTAGGACGACAGGAGGGTACAATTATTTAATTTTATCCTACATAGACTTTGATAAAACTGTAAAGTTTCTTACATCTAACAATCAAATGTAAAAATAACACAAAAATAGAAAGAAAGTTTTTTTTTTCTTTCAAAAATCTTAATTATTATTTCATTATCTTTTTTTTTTATAATCTATCCTACAGTATTATCTAGTGGACCATGGCTTACTTGTCTCTTTACTTCTTCTTTTTATCCAGCTAATATGACTCAGGACATTTTAGAGAATAGCACAGAATATAAAATTGTAGTGAACACTACTATATCACTCTGCAGTTGGGGAGACCAATATTACATCACAAGACTGGCAGAGTGTTCCCCTGTCAATCATACCACAATTATAAGGAGTCTGAACAACTTGAAAAAACTAGAAAATGATACAATAAAAGGAGAAAACATTTCTTATCCAGACTTCAACATGAGTAAGCCACAATTAGATTTTTTTCTCCCTGAATAACCTTGCAATTTCTTAGTTCTTATGAAACTGTTACATTATTTAATCAGTTTTAATAAGTGTCATTATATTTGTATTTAGGTGAGCAAGAACCTACATGTAAAATGTTTGCCATAAAGTGCATAATTGCACTGATAATTAATTCATCCAACTCTAATGACTTGGAAATAAAGGATATGTGCACTGAAATGTATGCTTCAGATAATACTGGTGAAAATATATACAACAGGTAAAACAATAAATAAAACACAACAAATAGTGTGTGTGTGTGTGTGTGTGTGTGTGTGTGTGTGTGTGTGTGTGTGTGTGTGTGTGTGTGTGTATAAATTAACTGAATATGTCAACTTCTATGCTACACAGGGCAGCAAGAATGTATATGGATTCTATAAGTTCACCATTTAATGGAACAAACAAAACCTATGACCTAGGAGACTTTAACATGACTATAGTTAGGACGAATCCCACAGATGTTGGGCTTGTTCAGATCTCAGCTCCAAAGGTAACACTCAGCCATGGTTGATTCTCAAATAAATGAGGAATAAAATACAATGTTGGAGGAGTTACTAGCTAGAATTTTTTTTTCCATTATTTTAATAGCAACACATGATAACTGTGCATCAAAAATTATAATTTTTATCTTATACAACAACATTTTGGAAACAATTTTGAAATGTTAATAATAATTTTTTTAATAATTGTATTTACTTACAATAGATTTAATGCTCTAGAACGTTCAAATAAACATATTTATGTTAACACTTATGGTATATTATAGCAGCTATAAACATTTATTCTCCCAACGACTGTTATTTTTTCTGTCTCTTGTTGTTTCAATGAAAAAAAATCTTTGTGACGTTACAGAGAAACCTAAAACCTAAAACCTCATTATTGCCCGACACTAAGCATTAACATGGGAGACTTTTTAAAATAAATATCTATTTACAGCCATCATTATCATATCATTAATTATACCTTCTTGGTTTTTTTAATAACACCATGTTTATAAGTAGTGTTAGATGTTGTGTACATCATCCATTGTTATCCATTGTTCATGTTATACAAACTTATAAGATTTAGGATTTCAACAGTGCCGCATTAGGTAACATGCTTGTAAAATTAGTAAGAAAAGCAAATGTCTGTTAAACATCACCAAGGTAATGAAAATCTTTCATTTCAAAGTGTTTAAGTGAATGGCATCTGATCTGAACAATATCTGAATAATTAAAAAATTAAAAAATAAATAAAAACCAGTCATTTCAGAGTGTTTATATAAATGACATTTGATCTGATTAATTATCTAATAGCTGTCTGATGATGATCCACCCATTATTGTATTCATCCCTTCTGGACACATTGTAAATGCCGCAGAGGAGCGGATTACATTAGGTGTAGTGACATATCCCCCTGTTCAGGTTTATATAGTAAGTCTAATGTCAGCCTTTATAAAACTTTTATGTTGTGCACTACTATTATATTACTGAGGCAATATTTTTTTCCAAAAAATGTTAATCTATATCTCTTTTCCGCACATATTCACAGGATGACCTGCACCCTCTGTCGGAGTCCTACATAATAGTCATTGAAACTGTTGGACATGAGTTCAATAATTTGTCCAATCAACTTAACATCATACTGAACACTAAAGAAATAATACCTGTAAGTCATTATCTATCATTATCTATCTATCCACTTTTTTTAAAACTGTGATTATTTACATGTAATGCATTTGGCTTCATTTTGTAGACGGTAAAAAGTTTAAACACATGCTTTATTTATTGATAGAATCCTTTTTGTTCACATTATGTGAGAAGGGTTTCCTGAATTGGCATAACCTTTAATTGCTGTTATTCACAATATAATGTGGAAAAACTCTAAATATTTATTTTATTATTATTATTCTTTATTGTTTCCTTGTTGTTATTTTCATAGGGAAATCATAACATGTCATGCCAGTTCTATGACGAAACAGGTATGTAGGACTTTGAAAAGATCTGCAAAGTTGTAGTTGGTTATCGGCTTTATGATGGTGATGAGCACTAACAGTGACGAGAACCTGACCTCAGAATAAACTTGTAGAAAATAGGGTTAAAATAAAGGTGCAAGAAAATTTACAAATGGATAAACTGCCTGTTATGGAGACAATGGCCAAGGTGAGGTGTAATTCCAGATTGACTTTTAATTAAACCAAACATAAATATGAGAAGTAAACAAATATCACAAAACAGAAATTAAAACAGCAGGTAAAAGAAACACCAAGATCAACCGATGCAAAGTGAATACTGAGTTTATTCTAAGGAGTTAAATACTTAAGGTAATCAAGACCTAAACATAAAACCCCAGTGAAACTGAACTAATGAAGTATGAAACAGAGAAACACAACATCAACATCAAAGTCCCTAAACAAAGAATGCGCATAAAGGTGTAAGTTCAGACATACTGTAGAAAAAATATATTTGTGTAAATAAATGAATGAGAATAAAATAATACAATAACAATAATTTTTGACTGTGTATGTGACGAACAAAATTTAAATTTAAATTTTATTTGAATTTAAAAAGCTGGGTTATGCAATGGATTAAAAATTTCACCGAGCAGGAACGTACATGTAGGGGGAAAAGGCTGTTAAAAATTTAATATCTAAAGGTTAAATCATTAAAAGCTTAATATTTAATGAAATGCTAATTATGGGATATTTTATGCTACATGGTTGCTTAGGTTTTTTAAGTTGTTACTATGATTTTGCTATGCTGCTATAGTGATCAGGTCAATTGCTAGCCTTTTACTTAGTGATTGCTATGATGTGCCATCTGGTTGCTATAAGAACCCATGTGATTTAATGCGCTTTCCTGGTTGTTGCTAAGTGGGCATTGGTGGATCAGTGGTAGGTGTTTCGCCTACCATGTGGAAGGCCTTAGTTCAATTCCCAGCCAGTGCCCAAACCCCAGCCACTGGATGCAGTGCCGGTCCCAAGCCTGAATAAAATAAGAGGGTTGGGTCAGAAAGGGCATCTGGTATAAAAAAAAAAAAAACCTGTGCCAAGCTTGTATGTGCATACGGGATAGTCTGCTGTGGCGCCCCCTTGCTGGAAGCACCCGAAAGACCATCAAAAAGTGTTTACTAGAGTTTTTCTAACTAGTTGTTATGATATTGGCATCTCACATCTGGTTGGAGCGCTCATGTGGTCTGCTTGGGATGTATCCTCTTGTAGTGATTAAGGATGGTTCCACTTGATGACCATGAAGTTGGTCTTGGGATTAGCTAATATGGGCAGGTTTTCTGTGATGGCTTGTGACTACAGTCAATCAGTAGTTTTTTTTTAAATCACAGTCTCTAACAAGGAAACTGGTTTTATATTTACTTTTCCTGTAAACCTTCAACCTCATAGCACACAAATAGAGCAGGGATTCTTTCCATGGTCATACTATCTGATGTCAGCCGAATGAGAATGGCTTCCCTGTTTCTCTCAAGGTTTCTTCGTATTGTCATCTCAGAGAGGTTTTTTCTGCACACAGGGCTTGTTTATCAGGGACAAAGTCACTCATCACTCACTCATTGTCTATAAGTCACCGAGGTCCTGATACCTATCCCAGACTTAGGGCACGAGGCAGGGTACCCCCTGGAGAGGGTGCCACACATGTACATACACACTAACACACGTATTCATACATTATGGGCAATCTGGGAATGCCAATTATTCTAATCTGCATGTCTTTGGACTGTGCGAGTACCCAGAGAAAACTCTGGTCCCACCAAGCACGCAGACGCGAGGTGGGAATTGAACCCGGACCCAGGAGGTACAAAGAAGTAACCACTAAGCCACTGTCCTTAGTTACTTCCTTTTTTTTTGCATATCCCAGCTTGATAGCTGGGTTCAGAGCACAGGGTGAGCAATGATTCGGCACCTGTGGAGCAGACAGACTTAAGCGCCTTGTTTGTGGTTGTTGTGTGGTCCCTGGTGGATGCTTTGATGTTTCCATTTGCAAGTAAGTTAGAAAGCAATAAAGGAATCCTGACACAGTAGGGTTTGTAATTCCTGACACAGTAGGGTTTGTGAATAAATAACATTATCTGGGATTATAAGGATTATCTGGACGACTCACAGCACTGCTTGAGTGTACAGCTTCTGTTTTTTTATGACCATCTTACTATTATGTGTACGTAATTCCCCACTTGTCGACACCAATTGATTATAAACTAAACACAGATTCTTATTTTGTCCCAATTAGAGGACGACTGGAAGGACATGGATGCTCCCACCAACGGCAGTAACACTAAACACTCCTCATATGACCAAATGAACCTCTTCAATGCACTTCTGGTGAGAACTGAGTTAATATAAAAAATTCAAGTGAGCAACATAGTTATAGTAATATTTTGCTAACGGATATGTATTCTCTCTCTCTCTCTCTCTCTCTCTCTCTCTCTTTTCTTAGGGTAACTTGTCACAAATTGATAATCTGCAGTGGAAATTCCGGCCCTGTATTAGTTACATAGAGTGTTTTTTTAACGTTTACTGTATTTATTTGTTTGGATCTTTCATTATTTTTCTGTACAGTGTTAACCAGTGGACTGTGGCTCATTTGTTTCTTTCTTCTCTTTATGCAGCTAATAGGACAGAAAACAATTGTTCCAACAACAGCAGAGAGCAGTTTGCAGAGGACCTGGATACATCACTCTGCAAATGGGACGTCTGCCAGTGTTTTGTGGAGTGCACCTCTATAAATCTCACCAAAAACATAACTGGTGTGAACGATGTAATGAAACTGCTGCAGAATGATACAACTACAGGTCAAAACAACACTTGGCTCGTCATCTCGGGTATGTCACAAGTCAAAATTCCTTGAATAGATGATAAATTTCTTAATTTGTATGAAACAGTTAAATTATTTAAAAAAAAAACTGAACATTATTGGCATTATCCTTTTTGCCAGTTGCCTTTATTTATTTATTTATTTTTATTTTTTTAACTGAATGTAGGTGCAGAAAATGACACATATAATGTCATAGAGTGTGGATCAGACGAAATGGCTGCATTTGTTTCCAACATGGGTGTAACAATAAAAAGAAAACTACAAAAGGTGTGCAGTGAGACATTTTCAGCAGATCCATTTCTCGTGGATATCTTAAACACCATAGATGATCGGCCTTTGAAGAGTTCTGGTCCACAGGTAACACTTTGCTAAATCTGATCATGATAGTAAATAAACAATCAAGGTTTAATATAATTCCTCCCACATTTTTCATATGTAAGACATGCGACTTAATGTTTAAACGCTTTATTTCTTTACCTTTATATCGTCCAGGTAGTTTTTTTTTCAACCTAAAATTGCCCTAATACACCATCATATTTTATGTATTACAATTTTAATATTTTATTTTGCATGATTTATTTATTGTCAGATTTGATTCTTACTCTGTGAGAAACTAAATGGTTGTCGTTTTCATTTTGTATCATTGTGGTTATTTTCATAGGGACACCATACAGTGTCTTGCCAGTTCTATGATAAAACAGGTATGTACGATTTTGTCATGTGCTGCAAAGTTTTAGTAAGTTATTGTTGGTGCGATTGTAATGAGACAAAACAGTAATAAGAATTTGATATCCTAAAAAAAAAAATAGAAAATTAGGTTTGGATTGAAGTTGAATTAAAGTGATAAGAAAAAGTACAAAAATTACCTCTGATCTTATTCTTAAATTGTAACATGTACAAAATGAGGTGTGTGAGTTGTTGGTAATGATAATTCTTTGGTAATGAAATAATAATGAAGATCTACAAATCTTCTAAAGATATATTACATAAAATACTTTATAGGGGAAATAGTTCTGCTTTATATTATTCACTATGAAATTAATAGTAACTATTCATTAAGTGTTCACTTTAACCTTTTGATATTTACTTAACATAGCGTTGTGTAGATTGCAATCTCTCCTCACTTTTTCTTTCTATTTGTAACTGAAACCTATGAACTTAATCCATGCCCCTATGAGGATCATACAAGGATATATAGACGATGTAGGTTTAAGAAAAAATTACATTTTTCATTTGGTTCTAAAGAGGATAAGCAAGATTTAGACTGGCGAATTATAAACAAGTTACTGAATTCTCTATTATAATGCAATTTAGAACATTATACAATGTTCACAGATTACAGTAATGTCCTGACAAGTTAATACTATGTGATTCATTCATCAAACAGTGTCTATCCAGTATTGAACACTGACACCAGCGCCCCCTATTGACTTTGCTTTAGCCTCTCCAAGACAGATTTTAAGACTTATTGATGAATCATTCTCCATACTGTATAATCATATCAAACTTTACCTATCAGTTTCACTCTTGATAATAAATAATGACTCATTTAAAAGGTTAGATTTTATAGATGAGACACAAGTAATCCTGCATGTTTGAAGCTGTTAGGATTAACTTATTAAAATTAGTTTTGTATATATTTGGTATATATTCAGAATATTTGGTCTCTATTAGAGTAGAAGTGGGATGACATGTTTTTTATTTAACCAACCTGAAGAACTTTACCAGCAGCAATACTGTAAACTACTCATATAATCATATGACTCCCTTGCATTGTTTATTTCTTCTCTTTGTGCAGTTATTTGTACAGAGAATGATTTATTCTACATCAGCACAGAACTGGACTTTTCAGTGAGCTCTAATACATCACTCTGTAACTGGGGAGGCTCCCAC